>JAUZST010005201.1:0-15750 GCA_034779995.1 Parotocinclus haroldoi
TGTGTGTGTGTGTGTGTGTGTGTGTGTGTGTGTGTGTGTGTGTGTGTGTGTGAGTGTGTGTGTATATGTGTGTGTGTGTGTGTGTATATGTGTGTGTGTGTGTAGGTTGTATAGCCACAGCGCTAATGCAGCAGTTTGATTCAGAGGTTACAATTGCAAGATGAAAATTAAGTCAGAAAAACAAAGTTAGAGGAAATATTGATGCTGGAGAGAATCATGATTTTTTTTCAGAAATCCAAAACGGATGTGAAACAAATCAGGGGGATTTCTGTATGAGATGCTCATATCATAATGGAATTACTCTAGGGAAAAAATGTCACTTGACAAGTTTGGCCTGTTTCTTCTGATCATGATCTATGTGGTGTACTGACACAAACAAAAGAGTTTATATAAGTTTAAACGCATCCCATTTCTCACTTTGTGAACGTTTTGATCGCGTTCCCGAGGTCGAAATAAAGACATGGTCGAGACGGAGCACTCATTAGTTTGACATGACACAAATGCAAACCTTCAAAGCCAGGATGAAAGCAGAATCTGGGGAAGGAATGTTAAAATTGACCAAAAACACAAACACATGGGGCCCATGACGGATACCTGGACACAGTTCAACGGTCTGCTCTTTTGCAACATCGCAGTGGCTTAACTTAAATAATGAAAGCACCTTATTTTCCACGCCGTAATTCATGGCATGACGGTTCTTTGAAAAACCCTGCGTCAAGATGTTACCAATCCTGTATAATATGACTTACATTTTTTTGGTCAAGTGTGGTTGTTAAGTTCGTGGCTTGCGGTTTTTAAATCTGTAGTAGTTAAAGCAGGTCCTGATCGAAGGCAGATTGCTGGCGCTACTGGTGCATGACGATCTCAGATTCTATTTGATTTGGCTGTACCATGTAAAACCACATCACCTTAAATATTACCAATATCATGACCCATAATGAAATTCCCCAAGGCAAACAAATTGCTGCTGCCACATAATCAATAGACATGCTGGAATAAATGTCAGATGGACGTTTCTTCATTGCTCATAAACATGGCTTCTACTTAAAATCTCAACATGCCATTACTAAAAAATGACCAGACGTACCTATTACAGTTGCTGGGTTACATTTCCTTCCATACCTTTTTTGATTCAATTGTTCTTGATGATGATGATTCACTGATAGGTGAATATATTTGGGGAGATTTGTTTTTATCTGAATGTCCTCAGGTTGAATAAAAATGGTAATCAATGGAAATATAGGGTTTCCAAACTGCTAAACAGCCAGCCTTTAGGTGAGTTCTCAAAAGGAGTTTACACGGAGTAGCGCATCATGTAGTTGTTAACAGCTAATGAAGCATGTGTTCCGGTTCCACTGGAAATAAATAAATGTTCGTGAGATGAAGTGAGCAACCGAAAAAAGGACTTTACTGATATTTTATCTGCAGTTCCACAGTGTCATGGAATTAATTTCGTGGAAAGTGACAAATTGAAAGTTATTTTCCCATCCTAAGTATATTTTAAAAGGCTACATTGTTGGGGAGGCGTGGCTGTGTATGTAATGGAAGACAGCTGTGTTCGGTATGAGATTTCTGGTGATTCCTGGAGATGGTCCTGAGACTCAGTATGCAGGTAGTAAGAATTAGTACTAATGAATTTGAGTTTTAAATTGTGTGTTAAAGATATCTTAGTCTTTTAAAAAACATATTATTTTTGACAGATTGGAACCATCCCAAGACCCGCTAGAGTACGTTTCAGTACGGGGTCTGAAAAGTACTCATACCCGCTTCTTCCATGCCTTTGTAATGGGTGCAGCATGTGGTTTTGAATTGTCATTGTCAAAAATAGATAAATGTCCCTGGAAAGGATAACGTCTTGAAGACAGCTTATGTTACTCTAAGATTTCTGTGTACTTTTCTGCATTAATGCTGTATCACAGAAGTGTAAATAACATTTACCACTAATATAAAAAAAAACACCAAAAACAGTTTTGAACTTTAGACATATTTCATGGTATCTACATTTTCACAGACTTCCACTATTCTGATGTAATACTAACAAAAAATATGACCATGTTTTGTAGTGTGTGTTTAGGGGAAAAAAGATCAAGAGACAAAATTAGCTGATACATTAATTCTGAAAATAGATATGCACACTATTTAGTCCAGGAATTCCTGACTTTGTTGGAGCCCGGAAGTTAATTTTCTTGTTTAGCCTGGACTGTAAGTGATGGATTGTGTGTAAAGTTGTAAGAGGGGTTCACAAACTTTTTTTTTGAACCGCAACTTCAGTAAACATTTATAAAACGTGTTAAAGTGGCTTTAGGTGAACGTGTTCTCTTCTGTATACAGTATCAGTATGACAGCTGACAGGCTGTACCACGTTGAATTAGAAAGGGGCAGGAGGGAGGGGGCACTGTCACTGCTTCTTGTCATGTGTCTGATAATTAAAAATCTGATTTATTGGCGGGCGTCAGCAATCGCAGAGGGATCTCTGAACAGCTCATCGCCGCACAGTGCTGATCAGCCTTTCCCAGGCTAAATTTATTTGACCAAAAAAAAAGGGCGCCGTCTAATCCGACCTCCCTCTGGTGTCTGATCCGTCACTCAGCTGCAGACAGTGAACAGAACCCCGGACCTGTCTCGCTTTGGTGTGTTTTATGGTAATATTTATTGGTATCCAGAATAGAATACAGAAATTCAGAGGCTGTGACAGGGGTACAGCTTAAACAAAGAACCCAAAGAGGTAAACTTGAAAACAATAACTTTAGTGCTTTAGTCATACTAACATACATTCATTCAGCTGCTGTTTCATTAGTGTAAGGATCTTTACTCCAGAAAAACTGAGAAACTCAATTCTAGTGTGTAGCAGCGCCATGGTTATGACTGACTCAGTGTGTTTACATGCACTTAATACTCTTATATTTAATCTGAATCGGATCAGAGAGTTTACATTCACTTGGGTAATGCAAAACTGGGAAAACTCAGGGTTTAAATGACCCAATGAGCAATACCCCTATTTTCTATTCTTTTTTTTACCAGACTAGAATCTCACAGAAGGAAGTTATGTAAATTAAATAATGACATTCTTTAGCCCTGAACATATATATTTAAGCTTATATATACAGTGATCCCTCGTTTATACCTGGTGTTACGTTCCAGGACCACCCGCGATAAACGAAAATCCGTGAAGTAATGACGCTGTATTTATTGAAGTATTTATACACTATTTTAGCTGTAGAACATGCAAAATGTTTGGGTGGCAACATAGGGCATTGAGCTTTCATAAACAGCGAACACAACACCGCAGATAAAAACTCCTCATGTCGGCTAATATTTTATGATTTATAACATTCCTTTATTGTTATATATGTTATATATTGAATTAATATTTTAATATATTTTTATAAATTTAGATTTTTGAATGTAAAAGTTACGCAACAAACCCGCGAAACAGCGAAAATTTGCGATATATATATATATATATTTCCTAGGGCCAGTTCCCTTAAGAAAAATAAGCAACCGGATCTGTGAAAACAAACAAAAAACAAAAAAATAACAAAAAATACCTGTCATCCGTTTTCAATCGACATACTGTATTTTAAAGCGGTAGCACAAAGCATTCTGACCCTTTTCCCCACCCATACTACCGTACTTATATACTTCAGCTCCCTCATTTTCTTTGATGAAGTTTGCAATGACTTGTTTTTCCACTGGTTTCTTAATTAGCATTGTTTCTGTCCATCTTTTGCTTAGCACTTTAGTGTTAGGGCTTTCATTTGTGCTGGTATACTGTGTGCCAGTGTTCCCCTTTGTGCTTATCCTTAGTGTTTTCCCTCTTGTGTTTGTCTGTGATTAGCATCTGGTCTATTTGAAATTCAATTTCTAGCTTTGTGTTAAGCTTTTGTTAGCTTTGCTTTTAGCTCCTTTTTTGGCTTTCAGTTTGCTTTCAATACAAATGCTACACAAAGCAACTGTTTTTTTATGGTTCATGATGCTCTTTGTGTATACTTTGTGTACAAGTTGCATTTTTAGCTGGCATATTGTCTGCCTTTAGACTTGGTGTAAACCTCTAGCTTTCATTCTTGGGTCTCGGTTATTTGTTAGGCTCTGCTTACCTTATGTTTGTACAACATTAACCATGTGTCCTTGCTGTTCACATTATAAACCTAATAGCAGGGAGTGTGGCTGTGAAAATGGTGATCTCTAATCAGAAATGGTGTCTACATACTTTTGGCAATATTGTACTTGTTTCTTCAGGAGCTGTGTGAGATCTGCAGCTCAGTGATTGTCAGCTCATCAAATGCTGGGGTCCAGCTGGATGATGGGCTCCGGCTCCCGGCCCCGTGCTGATGACACCTTTCTGATCCGCAGTGACAAGCCTGAGGCAGACAGGCGTCAGAAACACTCGGCCCCTCTCAGTGTTCACGGCTCCTAACACACTCACAGCCACATATGCACCTGGAGAAATGGATTCAACACACAGACAGAGACACACACACACACACAAGAATGTGTGTCGAAATAATAGTTTGTATAGTTTTTTTTCACTAATTACACTTCACTGCATGTGGATTTTTGTGTCCTGCCATAGACATCGGTGATATTTAGAGTATTTCTCGGTTTGTTAAGTAATTAATTGGCTTTTATCCATATAATCAGCATTCTGAAACGTAATGCAAATATATGCATATCTTTTTTTTAAGTCATACCTGTGTTTAGTCCTGGCAGTGCCTTCCATCCATGATGGGGATCACATGTACATGATTGGCTGTGTCTCAAAGAGAGGAGGCTGGTCTGGTGATCATCCCTTGGCACTACAGCAGCAAACCCTGCCTAACCCTGTGATGGACTGGTGCTGTTCTCTGTATTCTCCACAGGTACCCACTGGATTCCTGCTACCGTTGCCATAAAAAGTATGGGTAAAACAAATTTCTACCAGAAAAAAATGTGTTTAATAAATAAGTATAAGTGAAACTGACAGATCTTACAGATCAATGTTGTCAACAGTGCTTATAGTTTCTAAATATTGTTGCTTCAGGTAATTACTCTGCATTTTTTTTTTGCATTCGAGCATCACCCCTGAATTTACCTATGGACAAAAACAATTTTACTAAGTGTTACTACTTGCTGTGCATGGCCTGGGGTTTTAGCTCTCCTGTTTCACCAAGCAAGCCTTACCATCATCTAAGAAATTGCTTTTAGCCATTCACCATTCCTCACTCTTGGAATGAGGTATAAAGTTGATCAAAGAAACTTTGGATGACTTAAAACAGGCTGCATAAAATATAGTTTACAATAGATAGATTTAAACCAAATTTACAAAGCTGTTTATTGCTTCAAGAATTTAAGTCCTTTTAAAGATATCATTCAGCCATTCTGTCTATCATTCTGCCTTGGTTTACTACAGCAGTAGCTTTTCCTTTTTGTCTAATTGTTAGGTCATATTTTCTACAGATATTCCATGTTTTGCCAATATCAAGTATGATATTTCAACTTTGACGGTAATCCTGTAATACACAAATACACAAATACACATTCTCTCAGTAAAGCATCACGTCTTACGTTGCTAATAAACAACACAGTGTTTCTCTCTATATGGCAGCACCATCCCAAAAGAAAATGACAGTGTAGATGCAAGGCAAATCTGAAAATCTGAAACTATCATTTTTGCCATCTAAAGCTTGATATAAGTAACATGATGAAGCAAAACAGTATAAGTCAAAACACAAGTAAAGCAGGATTGTTGGCCCTAAAACAAAAAATGTCCTGTTATTAAATGTAAGTGTTCTCAATGTGGGTGTGTATTATTTGGTGTGATGCTTGAGTTTTTATAAGAAGATGAGTAAGTAATGCAGATTTTTTTTCCTATGAAAGATTGATGATGGCATAATGATTGTTATTTCATCATGACTGAGTGATATGAGAATTTGAGATGGGTTGTCAGTGAAGAATGCCTGGAACACGACTTTCTCTGCCAGCTGTGTGAAGGACACACACACACACACACACACACACACACACACACACACACACACTTCTTGTTTTTGACTGGGGAACTTTGGCTGGGCATTTCCCAGCTGTCTCTTTAACCATCATTCAAACACACTGTTATTCTCCGTTTGCGTGCGTGCGTGTGTCATGCCAGTGTGTGTCCTGCTTGCTGAACCACACACAGCTTTACACTTCTCACAGGCTAGCAGATGCCGAGTGCTCAAGGCCTTCAGTTCCTCTGGAGATAGGCTCCTCCCTCTCATATGCAGCCGCCAGGAGATGAGCCCGATTCATTTTGGGAGTCATCCAAGAGGCAAAGCGAGGGAGCGCAAGGCAACGGAGGACCTGACAGAGAGGAGAAAGAGGAGAATTGATAGAGAGAGGTACCCTGTGGCGTGAGGCAGAATGGGCCTGCACTGATACAGAGAGATTAGCCGCCCATCGCTGTAACTCTGGCACATTTTTATGCCCACTAAAGCCTCTGGCGGAGTCTAAAGCCACTCTCTAAGGCCTCAAGCATCCCCAGAGTATCCCGTGGCTCACACGAACGGAAGAAAGACAACGATAAAGCAAATCTGCTACTCCGATGTCGTCGTAAGCACCAGCAGATCCAAAGAGAGCCAGCGCATGCTGACAAGTAGCATAAGTGCATGTGCAAAGCAAGACGTTTTCCATTCCATTAAATGTCCAAAGCGTTTACAGGTTTGTTGACAAGCCACAAGGTAATTCTCACTTCAGTCCTCCGCCTCAGTCCTGCCGGATTCGGTTCTCAATTTGTTGCTCGCTTTTCACAAATCGTTTTACTCTGCTTGCCCATCTCGGATTTAAAGTTATTACACTCATGCAGGTCTCATAGCGTTGCACTTTCCCTGGCCTGTTGTGAGGAATTTGTCAAATTACACCTGGGGATTAGATCAGAATATCTATGGGTGTCAAAAGCTGTTGGACGAGCTGTAGCACTCACCGTCTTACAGCCTAGCACCCTTCAATTCATCATAAATGTACAACTTTATGTTTTATAGCACAAACCTTGATTGAATCAATACCTGATTGGAGTTCACTTGTCTTATTTATCTGCAATGTACAGACAAAAGTTTATGGACACTGGAAAATGTTCACCCGAAACAAAAGACTGTGGTGGCCTACTGGTTAAGGAACTTAGTACTAGAACCATGAAAGTCCAGAATTTAAAAGGTCCTAACCCACAATTGCTTGCACTGTGCACCTAAAAAACCCTAAATGTTAAAACAGCAATACAAAATACATACAGTTCTGTGCAACTGCCCACCACCTTAAACAATTCCTTTAACCCACCATTGCTTAAATTGTATTGCTTGTAAGTTTCTCTGGGTAAGAGCATCAGCTAAACGCTTTCAATGTAAATGTAAACTGTCCAATATCAGTGCCTGTTGTCACAGTCACATTCTAAAACCGAGTGGAAAGACTTCTCAGAAAAGTGCAGCAATAATGCATCTGAATGTCCTTGTGTCTCTGACTGTGGTAGCTCAGTATTTAAGCTACTAGACAATGGAATAGTCTAGTACATACCAGGTCTAGTCATACCTCACCTCAATAGAGCAGAGACATGAATCAGTGTGGCTTGGTAGGTCAAGCACATTAATCCTTAGCTCTGGTATGGGTCTCTTGGAGCTGAGGATTGCAGATCACATCATGGGGTGGCCACACATTACATAAATAAACACAGAATTATTATGAGATCCGTGTTAGGACCCAAGCATGCGGGATAGATGGAATCCCATGGCGTATAATAAGAATGGGGAAATAATATATATTAACTATAAAACTATAAACTAAACTAAAAGGGTGTATAGTTGCGCATGCATAAAAACATCAACCTCCCCAGCTAGCCAGCGTGCGACTAAATCGGGAAAACGGCGAAATGCCAGGGAACAGACGTGCAACAAGCGCGATAAAGTGCTGGTTTGGGACGTCTCCCAAATCGTGTTGCCCCAAGCCGGGGCGTGTCTCATTTGGAGTGAGGCTATACAGCGCGGGACTGTGGGAGGAAACTGGAGTACCCGGAGTAAACCCACGCAGACATGCAGACTCCACACAGAAGGTCCCAGGTCGCTCCACTCAGAGATTGAACCTGAGACCTTCTTTCTGTGAGGTGGCTGTGCTACCCACCAAGCCACCGTGCTACCCCAGGCTTACATTTAAGGCATTTAAGGAACATATTGTTATATTATAGTCACACTAAGGCTATAAAACCTTAGGAAGCATAGATTGGATCCTGAAGGAGAGGAGCAGAAACTTGTTTTTCCCTGTTAGCCAATTAGAATGCAGATTTTATTTAGGTATGTAGAGAAATGATTGATTTATTTTGTTTGAATGAATTGTTCCTATTCAATAATGAAAGAAAACGAGATCAGTTTACTATTATTGCCGTTACTTCAGACAGATGCACTGGGGTGATCTCTGATTCCAACTTACCCCAAGACCGAAACTGAATTTAAATGAGACTTTCTTTATTGTACTGAGATTCTGCAACACTATTACAAGGCTTATGCAAACATCTCTCTTTGTAATTTCATATGCATTTTTACCAAACATACACCTGATCTCAACTCATTTGATTTTTAGTCATTAGCCCAGAGGTTCTAGAAACCTGAGCCATTTTTTTCCTCGCCAGTGTAAACGTTGCTTACTGTACTGCTTGTAATGATTGATGACTGCTGTCAACGCTGATTCCTTGAGTAGCCATGCCTTTGCAAAACTGCACACCTTTCCGTAGCCATCACATTTCAGCAGTTTATGTCATTCTATTTAATATATTGTTTTAATATTTTGAGCGTGATATGAATATCTCATGTTAAATCTCAGTTTGTCAGTCTGGGGGAGGACAAAGGTAGATGACAGAACTATTAGTAGATATTTTAATTATATCCTAGTTAGCCTTGGGCATCCAGACCTTCAGCAGAACATGCTTACACTACAGAACATTTTGACAGAACAAAAGCTATGATGGATCAATTGAAGATTCATCAAACCTCTGCATACTAACGGGGGAAGCAAGCACGTAGCACACACACACACACACACACACACACACACACACACACACACACACACACACACACACACACACACACACACACTCACTGCCTATCAATCTACAAATACACAGTCACTATTTCATTACTGCTTACAATCTAATGAACATTTGTAATTTTTAACCCCATAGAAAATCCTAAAGAAAATCAGTAATCCAAGAGCTAACAATAATGCTAAATATAACATGCTAAATGATAATAAATACTAATATATGGCCTCCCTCCTAATAAACCAATTAATCCTCAGTCATACAGAATCTCCTTTAGCACATTAGGAGAATTTGACCTTTCCTTTAAAAGGAAGCCATTCAGATGCTTATCTAATCTTATCTAATCATTTGTTGTATCAAAACTAAATTACTGCAGTGCAGTTTTCTCATGTCACCCCACTGCTGCGTTCCCTTCACCGGCTCCCTGTAGCTGCCCACATCAGATTTTAAACCCTAACACTCGTCTACAAAGCCAAATATGGACCAGGACCTTCTCACAGAAGAAACCATGCTCTGTACCTCTTACCAAGAACATATGATCTGTACCCCTCACCCACAAACCCTGCCAATGTACCCCTTACCCAAGAGCCTTACCTCTGTACCTTCAAGACACTAGCTTAGCTCGACTGGAGCATTCAATAATGTAAAGCATCAAGAATCTTCTCTGTTCCGGTACCTAGACATTAAAAACTGGGAGGGGGCAAAGTTTTATGTCTTAAAAACTTAATTAATGGTTTATTAAGGGTGTAGAAATATGCATATGATTATTGCACAGCACTTTTTTTAAGTTTGCTCATCTGATTCTGTAATTACTAGCCACTTTTGCAACAGTTCTAAGAACTGATATGGAAAGAAACTACCCCTCGGAGTAGAACTAAATTCTTTGGCAAATAATACTATGGCAGTGGAGTAGTGCTGGGGGAAAAGGTATGTTTTTAGTTTTCATTTGAATAAATAGAGTGTCAAGGAACGGCGCAGGCTTTGTGGCAACGCGTTCCATAGTCTTGTTACCATGGTGCTAAATGATCTACCCCCAGCAGAGATGAGCCTAAATTGTGGCATGGATAACAGATCTTTAACCGAAGACCTGAGTGACAGTCCTGGACAGTATGGGTTCAGATAGTTAGCTAGGAACAAGGCCATGTCAAAATTTGAATGTGAGAATAAGGACTTTGAAATAAGTTCATTAAGAATGGAGGTGATATGAGCTGACATTTTAGGGTGTGTGAGACCTCTCACCGCAGAACTCTGAACATACTAAACGGATCTGGTAGGAAGACCAGTGTAAAGGTTGCAGTAATCTAGACAGGATGGGACAAAGAATAGATCAGAGTTCTAGCGCCCTAATATGAGGATCAAAAAAAGGGTGGAGTCTAAAAGTACACCCAAGTTGAGACCCACTGGAGAAGATTTTACAGTTGTGCCAAAGGCGAATGTAATATCTGGATGTACTGATGCAGTGGGCCAATGATCAGGACTTTTTGCTTTGCACCACCAGTAGGAAAGCTATGTCAATCCCAAAGTTATGGTAGCTGTATAAATTTAGCTTAGACGACCCAAAATCACAATTAACCCCCAACCCCTGCTGTATGCGTGTACAGTGCAGGGACAGGAATGAGACTAGCTCTGGTATGAGCACAGCGATGTGGTCTGAATGACAATTGGAAACCGATTCACCCCACAGCCACTAAGTGGGTGCAAGTCTGGGTCAAGAGGGGCTGGGTGGAGTTTTCATTCATCTGGGTGGGGGCATTGGGGGGGGGGGGTGTTTCAGAGGAGAAACCTGGCAACCAAAAGTCCTCCTTGTAGTTGTTTATACACATAAGAAGCTTTGAGTCTTTGAGAGGGCACAAAAGAAACAAAGAAAATATTATTTTTGGTTTTGGATGATCGTGGATTTTGAAAGCGGCTGACACAAATGTATTGTTCAAATAAAATGCTGGGGAAGAGGAATTTATTTTCTCAGAATAATGCTGTTGTGTATGGATTTGGCTGGCAGCTGAAAATTGCATCTTTATGAGAGATAGAGAATCAGAAAAGGAGAGAGAAAGAGAAAGAGAGAGAAGGGGAGAAAGAGAGAGAAGAGGCATTGAAGGCTGTTCAGGGCAAATCATTCATTATGGGAGAGAGAAACGCATTTGTGGATTTGGGCATTGGGCAAGTGTGCTATTACTGCAGAAAAACACACACTGTGATCAATGGAGAGGAGAAGAGTGAACTCTGTCAGCTGCAGGGAGATCACACACACACACACACACACACACACGACTATTGGGAACACAAACACGTCCTACACACACCCCGTGACACACAGATGGAGCAGAGACAGAGCATGACATTTAAAGAGAAAAAGCTGACATTGAGTCCATCACTGTCACCGCTCCTGCCATAAAGCAGCAGCAAATATTAAAACATTTTTCATCTGCGATGCATTATTGGCACCAGAAATTGTTTTCCTCTCTATCTGATATTCTGCTGAACTGCGCCGGAGCTCCCTCGAGACCGCAGGCTGTTACCAAGGCCTCCCGACATATTGGCAGTTGATGGCAGTATTCATGTACACTTGCCACTCAGTCCTTGATCCACACCTTCATGCTCACACACTGCGTTTCCCCAGCATAAGGAGCATCTCAAACATCTCTTACCAACAACAAACCTTCCTCCAGATCATTCAAGAGATTCAGGACATTTAATCCAGCGGCATCCTGGTTTAGCTGATCCAGTATTAGTGGATCAAGTATATATGACTGTTTAGGCTAGTCACCATGTATTGTTCACAGACTTCTGCAAGCTTCTCTGAAAATGAGGAATGCTTCTAAATGTGTTTCAGACATAGCAGCGATTTTTGTTTCAGACAGTCCATGGTTAACCCAAGTTAGGTAAGACAAGCACACATCTCATGAACAGTACCTAGCTAGCAGTAAGTGTTTTGGCTGATAATGAACAACAATGCATCTATTTATGTTTAGTCTCTTTAACTCCTTTCATTAACAAAAAAAAAAAAACAACACAAAAACAAAAAAAACAATAAATGTCAGTCTTTATATGACTAATTAACTCATTAAACTAATTAGTTTCAAATGCTGAATAACTGGACATTTCCATGCCCTATTTTATATATTTGTCTATTTATTTATTATGTTCTTTCATTTTTGATTTATTTTAATTATATGTATTTATTTGCTTGTGTATTTATCTCCTTCCATTTCAATTTGTAATAATGATAATAAGTAGAAGATATGTATGTTTCGTTGTTTGTGTCTGTTTGTTTGTTTGTATACGTCATGTCATGTTCAGGGTTATAAGGTGGGTTTTTGCACAATTTTATAAATGAATTTATATGCTGTCTTTTTTTTGTTTATTACCGATTGACTTGTTTCTAATTATTCAAATGTCTTGATCACATTAAAACAAAAGAAACGGCAGGGACACAAACCAGGGTCACTAGAGAATTGTGCTGAGCATATAAATAAAAGCATAAAATTCCTAACGTGGTTGAAGTGCAGCGCCAGAAAACGCCTTTAGACTTCAGCTGGGAACATGGATCGTCTAAATGCATCTGATATGAGGAATGCATTGATGGAGATGAGTGAAAACAAAGCAGGTCAGATATACGGCTAGGTGCCATACCATGTAAGCTAATCTAAACAAAAAAGAAAACCTTCAACTCTAAAATCTCACAGGATTCCATTTTTCAAGGCTTATTTTTAGTTAGTATAGCATGAACCTAAAACGTTGTGTTCTGATGTTATATTTATGTGTCCTGATCCTTTGAGGAGCCTTGGTTCCTGATAAGCAAGCTGCTTACAGAATGAAATACAGTTATTGTGACTATTTTTGTCTCAGTATTGCTTTGTTACCTGGGTGCCTCACTAACTAATGCACTTTTAATTAAACTCCCTTCCTACAGTAGCTCCTTTCGGAGTGTGACAGCCTTTTCAGCTTACCTCTGAAATACCGTGCGCAAGTAAGATTCATCATCTGTTGTGATATTAATTAAAAAAGAGCAACCACTGAGAAACACTCAGTACAACAGATGCAAAGAAAAGTAAATGATCTCACGATTACATGAGAATTTGAACAAAATCCTCAGACAGACAGACAGACAGGAAGACAGACAGACAGACAGACACACATGACCACTAGATAAGCTCTCTGTATAGTGTGCAGTGCACTACATTTCAGACCTAACATGCCCTACGTTTGGAAATCAACCACACTTACTCTATAAACTTTCCAGATAACCAAACGAGTTTGGGTCACGCAGTGGAATCTCGTTCTCTAGGGAACCATTCTGCAAGGTTCTAGATAACTAATGAGTACTCTATTTTGTTCAAAGTGCCTCTGAGAACAAGACGTGTGTCAGTTATGAACTTATTGATTCCTGGCACCAGTGCAAAGTCCAGACAGCACTTATTGGCACTTTTAATACCGTGCACCACTGGTGGTCATGGATTTAAGGTGTGACCCTTACATTTAAAACTGCTCTCTGTATTCCACCAGATTATCTCTAGCCTCGGCTCAAATAGATTTATTTTTTTGTATGTTTATTTTTTAATTAGGTGCCCCCCTTTCGGAGACTATAAAAAACGTTATTTTTTAGCTAGCATGCATTATTTATAAGGGAGGGCATGAAAACATAAACAGACAAATGTAAAAATGTGAAACACAACAAAAATAACAACAATAACAGAGTAAAAAACAAACAAATAAATGAGTTAATACAATAAAAATGAATTGCAAGGAAAGAGTGTGCATGAGCCAGTGAGTTGTGATTGTGGGGTTCAATCAGCTCTTGATGCACCTCGGGGTTGAAATCTCAATCTGCAATTGTCTTGTCAAAAGGATAACACCCCCCCCCCCATATAACATATGGGAAAATGCTGAAAATACTGGAAAATAAATAGAACGATTGGCACCTCTGGTAACGTTTGTGCTGCAAAGTTCACATATTGTTAGGGGGAACTGGACCTTAAGCCACAAGGGAGCGCTAGAGGGTGAAACCAGTTGCTGGAGGGAGCACTGGATGCAACACCTGGTCAATTTGAGGTCTTAAGGAGAAAGGACCTTCCTTAAAAATGATAACAATTATAAATATTACAAAAAATGTATTACATAAGAGCAAATGTTGACATTTATTATCCTTCACAAATATTTAAGTATGATCAGAGAAAGTTGTGATTATGGAATTATAAAGTCTTAGACCAAGAGTTTGGGCATAAAATTGCAACCCATTACATACCATTCCATTTTCATAAACATTTGTCTAGACTTTTCAGAGCTTTTCTTGGGGAGCGATGGTGCTTGCCATTGCCCTGACCTTAGCTGAGTTACCTGGATTGCTGTTTCTTCAGGCCTCCAGGCCTTTTTAAGAGCACTGTAAGATATTTGCCTCTAATGCGCACAAATGAGGGGCCCAAATAGTCTTATTACATGGCCTCCCTGAACAGAGACGATACATCAGGTGAAAACACAGTGCAAAATGGAGAGCGTGATTGTTCTGGGAGCTCAGCGCTCATTATTCAGCGCACACTCCATCCCTGTAAAGCTCTGCCTCTCTCCAAACCGACTCTCGCTCGCACACACTTTCCACTTCCCCGGGTTGTCTCTGATTTCACTGGGTACACATGCATGGAGCCACGCTTTCCCTCCATCCATCAGCCCCGATGCTTTTGTTCCGCCTGCACGTAAGAGTAGCTAATGCACGTCTGGTGCCTCGGCGGATTAAATTAATGTCATTATTAACTGCATCAGGCTCCGTCAAGTTGTGAGATGAAGATGAGGATGAAGAGCTGCCTTTGATCAACAGGCCAGTGTTTCGTCATGCTTCTCGAGTTGCCGGACGGACTTCACGCCGGGGCTCTCTCTCTGAGACAAGTGGTCTATACATGTGCATATGAACAAGACGGAATCAGTATGTAAAAGCAAAAAGGAACTTTATATGTGTGTCTGTATATATACATATATATATATCTTATTCAAACAAGGCCTCTGCTGTACCACCCCTTGAACTCAGCATGACCCAGGGGCATGGTGAGGTCAGATGTCTATTGGCCAGGATAGATGTGGGGTGGTGAAATCGCATTACAGGCATCCCCTGGAGCTGTGGGTTGTTAGTGCAATAATCAGTCATTGTTAGGATATCTGTGCTTTAAGGTTTAAACCCATTCTCTGCCTGACTCAAAAACAAATACTAAAGAAAATCCTCAACCTCACATGCAGTGTAATCAAGTAGGGATTGGTAGTATTGTATACTGTATACTCAGCATATGGTTTTTAGTGCTTTTTTAGCTGTGTAGTATTAGTGTTCCATTTACTAGGTTGGCATGGTATAATGGTGTCTACTGATGTTGGGCAATATCATGATATTTACTATAGAATTAAGTGGCATGTTGATTTTTGTCTTCAATTGGAGGTGGGTGATATGGTGGTGTGTAACCACTAGGGTTAGGTGGTATGACTGTATTGGATGTTCCATCCACTAGGTGTGTGCCAGCCACTAGGTTTGGGTGAGTAGTCCTGATAGTATATTCTGTCAACTAGGGTAGAGTGGTGCAAAGAAATGTCATGTCCTTTAGCATGGTTAGCATGGTATATGCCTTCCACTATTTGCCATACACTAGCATTGTGTGGTACAATATATAGAATATACCATCCTAGGGTTAGGTGACCTAATAGTGTATCTTGTCCAATTGGGTTTGGGTGATATGATG
>JAUZST010005202.1:0-15749 GCA_034779995.1 Parotocinclus haroldoi
GCTGCTGCAGTGTTTGCAGTTTCTGATGCAGTCCCGATGTTTTTCTTCTTCAGTCCTCAAGGTGGCAGTAAAATCGAGATAATACAAAATTTCAATCGCTGCTGTTTGTATTTCATCTGTTCATACGTTCATCCATCCATTATCTTTCGCTTAATCCATAGGGGGTCCGGCAACTCTGGGAGCATCACACTAATGGCCACTTAAAAATATTACCATGATATATCTTTAAATGTGTATAATATGTATGTTGTTTTATTGGTTTTATTTGTTTTATAGGTTACAACAACAATTAACATTTTAATTAATGAATAATAATATTAATTAAAGTATTATACATGTAACACATTATTAGGAAAATACAAAATCCACATTTGAGTTTTTACTTTACTTTTTGAAGGATGTTTGCAAGGAAATCGAAAGGTGTCGAAAGGTGGTGTTGTAATTATCATGTTGTATTTATGCTGATTTCTTTTAGTAGTGCTACTAGTAGTAGAATGTTTAAAAAAATAATTATTTGCAAATGTATTTGTAATTTCTACTTCTGTAATGCTGCGTGATTTGTTTACGCGATGTTGTTTTTCCCTAAACATATTTTGACAAACTCCGTCTCCTGGGCTAGGATTGGGTAAGGTTATCCCACCTTCCACTCTAGGATTGGCTGATAACAGACAGTTGAGCGACCCAATTGGTGGACTGGTTGTCATTGTGACCTACCAGCCAATCCCAGATGTGGTGAAATACGGGTGGGTTTAAAACAACTTGTTTACCTCGTCAGGTCTTTGCTACCGAGGAAGTTAAAGATGGCTGCTGGGGACAACGGTGGACGGGCCCCTTGTTTAAATTTCTCCTCTCCTGGGCCGCTGGGTAACAGTCAACCGAGCAACAGCCCCTATACATTGGGTACGAGTAACGGAGGTTCCGGTGGTGGACAGAGCGCGTCAAGACGCTCGAACCCTCAACCGGGGCCTAACGGTCTGGAAGGCGCCGGTGTTTCCGCTGGACTGGCCCCTAATATGCGCAACGCTGTACCGCAGGCTGCGCCTCTGGGCTCGGCGATAGCCGGGGCGGTGGGAGGCTCTATGGCGGCCGCAGTAGCGTCCAATATGATCGGTTCTGCGTCTAATTCGAACCCTACACCTGCGATCCACTCGTCGCTTTCCGCACCTCCAGCTGCAGCAGCTGTTCTAGTGTACAGAGAGCCGGTGTATAACTGGCAAGCGACCAAAAGTACCGTGAAGGAGCGATTCGCCTTTTTGTTTAATAATGAAGTTCTGAGTGATGTTCACTTTCTGGTGGGTAAAGGCATGGGAGTGCAGCGCATTCCTGCTCATAGGTAACCTTTAACACTTCTATCCATTACTGTCGCTCATTTATGCACCAATTATTGATTGTACGATATACTACTACAAAATTAGGGGGTATTCAAAAATTATATATCCCTTATTTTTGTGAGCAGTGTATCATGCTCATATGCTTTATTCACAAGCGCACTAGATGCTCCAGATGTGTTTAGTGCACTGGAAACAACTTTAAGAAACTCCGGTTCACAACTCAATTACACTGCTCACAAAAATTAGGGGATATTTAATGATTCATTATGAAGTATCCCCTAACTTTTGTGGCCAGTATATTTACTGTCAGTCATTTTATGGCCATAAGGGAATGCACATGCTGATTACCAATGAGTCAAAAACCACATGATCGTTTACCTGCACAAGAAAATAAACAATCAAGGATCCAAGGTGTTCTCCATCACTGCAGTTTAAATACAATCAGCATTTGTCTAGTCCCATTTTTTTAAACCTTGAAATAAAGCACCACATTACCATAGCCGTCACATTTGAACATAATTTCTGGATCTGCTGTTTGCCATCCTAACACCCAGGTCACCACGTTGGTGAGTTAGGGAATTGTCGCTGTGTCGCTGAGAGTAATTGTTCTATTGGAGCTTGTTGTCTTAGATTATTGTGACGAGCTATGAAGTTATGCAATCTTGTATTTGCATAAAACATAAACAGACGCAGGTTTAATTATCAATAACATTTAATATGATGACACACACTGTTTGTCAACATGTTTGTATTATTTGATATTGATTATTGATAATTCTGTAGTGTTCGAGGTATAAACTAACTGTCTGTATGAACCTTTATCCTAATAGGCAGATAGATATGTCATATTCTGATATGTATATTTGCATGTAAACGTCTGTTTACTGACTTGCGGAGTGACTCCTTTAACTAAACTCTGAATACTGGAACCACTCCGATCTTTGCCATGCAAAGAATCTAATGATGGTTGTTTGCGTCATATTCTATATTCATGTATAAACATTGGGTTGGAAAATGTCAAATTTTCCCTGGTACCAGTCCATAAGTATAATATAATGTACTGTACTGTAATGTAATGTAATAGTATGTAATAGAATAGAATAGATCTCACTTCATACTGACGTATAGATGTAATAAGTAATGAGTAATAAGGCTGTGACATCCCATATCTACTGTGTTCTGGAGACACTAAAGTACACTGTTTACAAAAATGAGGGAATGTTTTAAAATGAATGCAAAAATGACCCCACAAGATCTGCTGGTCAGTCTGATCCTGTCTATGCCCCATACCTGTCAATTCCGGTTAATGGGAGCACATTGGGATGCGATCGTTTTGGTTCTAATAACCGGCTGGTCCGATTACGAACATGCCCTATGTTACAAGACGGGATGTGTTATAATTTATGTAACATATTAAATGTTTATTAAATCTTTATTGTGTGATTTACACATATAGCGAACGTACAAACAACAACTACTGTCGCTTACGAACTTTGTTCATTAAAAAATACATTTGCAAACAAGTTTTTCGAAACAATCTACAACACAATGTATAGGTACTCCGCATGCAAAGTTTAATACTGTAAAAAACAAGTTCTTACTCAATTCCAGTAAACGTTTGAAGAATTTATCCAGTGTGATCTGACGCAATTTTGCTGTGGCTAAGTGGCGATTTCTTTTCTGTAATAAATGGAAATATTAGGCAAAGACCTGTAGGTGGCAGTAGAGGGCTGGGGAGATACTCGGGAGTTTTCAGGTAGTTATGCCAGACGAAGAGTTTCTTCACGGATATTACGTATTTCTTATTTGCGATCACATTCTTTGGTCCGATTAAACAGAATTTTGGAATAATAAGCAAATAAAATTACATGTATATAATAGGATTTGTTTCGGTAATTTAGGATTTGGTCCGAATGAGCGGCTGGTCCCATTAACCAGTGGTCCAATTAACCGGAACCCACTGTATTTTGGTAGTCTTGGGGGACCATACACCCTACTTACTGAACAGTATGTGTAACTCTCGTCCAGTTTAAAATGCTTCTGTTCACCCCTGTGAATATATCATTTGCTACTTAATCACCATAATTGAGTTTGCATCTAATTTGCGTAAACAACTTTCTTTGACTTTTTATTTGCTTTCTTGTTGGTCTTGTTTAATTAAATAAAATCAGCTGCTTCTTTTTTTTAACGACTTTATATTTATTTTAAACTATCCCCTAGTTTTGTGAGCAGTGTATTTGTAAGGCATTGTGTGAGTGGTGGCAGAATATATAACAGACTTTGCTGATCCCAGAGTGTATTTAGAATATTTTTGTCCTGTAATAAAAAACCCTATGTTTGGGTTGTTATGGTTGTGACATTCTTTAGACTGCGGAAGTAACACATCTGTGTGGTTAACTGGGTAACCATAAATAAATAAAAAATAAATTTATGTTTAATTAAATGAAACAGTCTGATGGGTGATGCAGTATGATTTGGAGTTTTATCCTTGTGTTGAGCTTTATTGTAAACAGTCGAGAATAAGATTGTAACAGAATATCAGCACAAGATTCTTAATGTTAAAAGACACCTAAATAAAACATCATGACTGAAACAGAAATTTTCAGAACGGCACCTGTGTGCTTTGTTTTTGGGCGTTGTGTTAAAAAGCTGACTTGCTGACGTGGCTGGCGCAGTCGCCTCACAGCTCCGAAACCCTGGTGTCCTTCCTGTTCGTATGTCATGTCCGTGTGGGTTTCCCTCCCACGTTTCAAAGATGCTTTAGGTTAATGTTTTTACTCTAAGGAGTTTTGATGTTTGTTTGTTGATATGGTTTGTTGAACATTGGCATCAGTGGCCATTTCGGTGACACACACAAGTTCAGAACTTAGTTATATACACACGCAAGTCAATGGCGATGTATAGTGATCAATTAACCCTAACACACGTCTTTTGGACTGTGGGAGGAAACCTGAGTACGAGGAGTAAACCCACACAGACACAGAAAGAACCCAGGTCGCTCCACGCTGGGAACCCAGGACCTTCTTGTTGTGAGGCAGGAGTGCTACCCAGGAGTGCCCAGTTTTGACATAACATTGTGTCTGTCACATATATAGGCATTTATGCTGATACAATGTTAAATAAACCTAATAAACAAACTCACAGCTGACACATTTGCTTTAATCTGCTGCTGCTCTGTATAAATGCATCTGCACTGAGTGACACAGGACAGCGAAGGAAGCAATCCGCATTTGAAGCCCAGTAGTGCCTCCCCTGCTGACCTGCATTCATATTGCATTTCAAAACATGCCTTTGTCATCATGATGTTTTAAAGACATGCTTTTGTAACGCACTGATTTTTGGGATTCTCGGGCTACACATTAAAGAAAAATTAAATGCACCCAGCTGACATTTTTCCGCGCTTGGGTGCAATTATTGATCTCACTACATGCCCACGTTCTCAAGTCTGCCTGAGTGATCATTATGTGATCATTGATCATTTTGAGCGATTGGGTGTGGTACAGATATGAGTACTTTTAGTATGCTCCCAGATATCTGCACCCGCTCACCAGCCATTGTAACGCTGTTTCTGGGTTATATGGTCCAGTGCTGTAGTATCTGCTGACTGAAATGTGTCTTTGCAGCCTTTGTGCCCCGGTGCACTACATAGAACAGTGCATACTGATCTGATATTATTACACAGGGCGAGTCAAAAATCACAGGACCCCTTTTATTTCAGAAACAAAAAGGAAAATGACCTATCTGGATATCCCAGCAAATAATGGGCCTATTTAGGCTGCCTTTTAGGTTGTGCACAGAATATAGGCACCATCTTGGATCAAGGGCAAGTTTTCCCAATGACAAAGTGGTCATATAGCATATCAAAGCAGATGGAAATCAACGACACAGCACACAACGTATCCTGCGACTTTTGACTCACCCTGTAGGTTCTTGTAAAAGTCTCAGAAGTTAGATTTTCTTGCAAGTGGCCAAGTGTGAGAGAAAGAAGCACACGACAAATGGAGGCGCATATAAACCTTCTCCAGGTTCTTTCTTCCTTAAGCTCTATGTGTTTGCTGTCTGCCTTTATTTCTTCATTGTGGCCCACCCTGACATTTAACCTTTGTTTTGTTCTTTTTTGGTGTTTAATATTGAACCGTGTTTATTATTTTAGTTTCATAGTTAGTTAGTTTTCACACTATGCATTTACTATTTATGTTTGCTTTCATGCCAACGTTAATTGGCACGGACAATCTTGTGGCGCTGCTGGTAAAGTCTCTGTTCTTACATTTGCAGGTTTGTCTTGGCAGTTGGTAGTGCTGTATTTGATGCCATGTTTAACGGAGGCATGGCCACCACTTCCACGGAAATAGAACTGCCTGATGTAGAGCCTGCAGCCTTTCTGGCTTTGCTTAAGTAAGCTTCTGGTTTATAACGGCACGGATTTACAAATACACGAGTTGTGTAAAGAGAACACTTGAATGTTTCGCTCAACATGCCTGTTTGCTGTATTTTCCTCCAGGTTCCTGTATTCTGATGAGGTTCAGATCGGACCCGAAACTGTGATGACAACTCTGTACACGGCAAAGAAATATGCTGTGCCCGCACTGGAGGCCCACTGTGTGGAATTCCTCAAGAAGAACCTGCGTGCAGATAATGCTTTTATGCTCCTCACCCAGGTACGTAACACAAAAATGACGGCATATGCAAGTAAGAATTTGACCATAGTACTTAAGCTGTGTGTAAAAGCAGGAAGTTGGTTTAATGACAGTAACTGTGTTTAGTATGCTGTGTGTGATCTGATTCTCTAGGCGAGGCTCTTTGACGAACCTCAGTTGGCCAGTCTGTGCCTTGAGAACATAGATAAGAACACGGGTGATGCGCTGGCTGCCGAGGGCTTCACAGATATAGATCTGGGTATGTGTGATTCATCTAGATTAGAGAGAATGTAACTTGTAGTGGTAACTTGTAGACGTAGGCTAACTAACAATATTTAGAATGATCACAGGCATGTATAGTATACCCAGTACGCTCATGCACTAAGACGAGGAAGTCATCAGTGCATAATGTAGGGAGTCGGGTCGTGGGAAAAGCAGTGGTTTTGCAGTAATTGTTTTTCTCTCACTTTGAAGAGATTTATATAATAAATGACATGATTCATTATCAAATAAGCTTAAAGTTGATGACTTTTCTTGACTGTAGCGGTGGACACGGTCTGTTTTAAACATGTTCAATGTACACTACTCGCAGTAACACTCCCCAGTACTCTGCACTGCGTGAGTCACGTGACGGGAGCATCGAGCACTGGGAAATGTACTGCGTAAAAGCCACAGTTTTTTAAACGCTAATGTAGATTGCACTATTATATATAGTGCATATGTTTAAATCCTAGATTTCTGATAACTCCAAAATGCAATGCATTTGTGGCAATGCATCTCCATCGTAACCTAGGACAACCTGTATGAGGGAAAGCAAGTTCGGGATGTTTGCCGCTATAAAACGTTCACTAGGTTATGCAATAGAAGAACATGGACTGAGAAAATGAGTACAGGCTGTTTATTAATACAGGACAGGATAGTTTGTCAGTATGGTGTATGAAACAGTGTGTGCAGTGGCCACTAAAACTTTCATAAAGAATAAGCAGAATATAAACGGAAACATAAACTACTTCAGACTTTTGCACAGTATTGTAAATTCAATTAAATATACTCCATTGTGTACCTGGATTTTGTGGACTAGAGGGAAATGACAATGAAACGAACCAAAAAAACCCCCAATAAATTAGATGAACTATTTTTCTTGGTAGGCTATCATTAAATGTAAAGCTTAAAATACATATATAACAGAACACTTTCTATTGTCTTAGACACACTGGTTGCCGTGTTGGAGAGGGACACGTTGGGGGTGCGTGAGGTGCGGTTGTTTGGAGCGGCGGTGCGCTGGGCCGAGGCTGAGGCCCACCGCCAGCAGCTGCAGCCCACACCAGAGAACAAGAGGCGCGTGCTGGGGAAAGCTCTCACCCTCATCCGCTTTCCTCTAATGACGATAGAGGAGTTTGCGGCAGGTAGGTCACAACCTTCTCATGGTCTTTCTGCACAATGAAAGTATGTTTTATGGCTTTTCTGCTGTGCAGAGCATTTGTGATATGCACTGAGGAACACTATGTTTTATGACTCTTTATTTAACTTAATTGATTTCCTCCAGCAGCATGAACGTGATTGTGAATGCGACTGTGTACAGGTCCAGCTCAGTCTGGGATTCTGACAGACAGGGAAGTGGTGAGTCTGTTCCTGCACTTCACTGTGAACCCCAAACCACGTGTCGAGTTCATCGACCGACCCCGCTGCTGCCTGCGTGGGAAAGAGTGCAGCATCACACGCTTCGGCCAGGTGGAAAGCCGGTGGGGATACAGCGGGACCAGCGACCGCATCCGGTCAGGACCAGCTTACTCTGTCACCAATAATTGAAGAATGTAAATCAGATTTAGTGCTGCCAGATTAAGGCATAGGACAGTCACACTAAAATCACAGTTGGTGGTCGGTGGGTTGCATTACCTCACTTAGCGTGTGCGTTTGGTTTTTTTATGCCAACCTCCAAATTTTATCGATGAGCAGACTGGATACAAGCAAGAAAACCCAGTGACTTAAATTAAAGAGAAAAATCCCCCAGATGCATTTTAACCCCATGAATTAACCAGTCATGGATGTGTGGGCCAATAGGGAATGTGAGCAAATCTGGGGGTGTTTGGATGGAAATTTAAAGATGGAGAAACTCCTACTGTTTTAGTTCATTGTATTTTACATAGCAGTTTAATACTAGAATGACAACAGTAAACAAATTGCCACATAAAACCATTAGATATAAAACAAGTAGACAGTACCTACCCCAGCAGATAAACAGCTTATACACAGCAGCGATCACACCTGAAAATAGCAGAGCCACATTTAATGCAATAGATCAGCTAGTCTACAAAAATGACCAGCATTATAAATATACTGTCAATAAAATAAATAAACGCATGTCTGCTTAGTTTTAAATGCTCAGAAGTAGCATATGTCTGTCAGTTCAAAGGTTTATAATAGGGGTTATGCAGTACTACTTTCATTGAAAGACAGACCGGCTGACAACCAATCACTTAAACGAATGTCATACCTAGCAACACTAGAACCCTGCCTCCTCAGGTTTTCATTGGTTTTGGGTTCTTTTTGAGTTGCTATCAAGTCACTTCTGAATAATTCTTAATCGAAAACTATTACATTTTAAGCTACATTAAGAGCTCTCTAAGAGTATGTTTGCGTAGAGTCTTTGTTGATACGGCCTCTGATTTATGTCAAGTTACTTACAAATGTCTCTCTCTTTTCAGGTTTTCAGTAAATCGTAGGATATTTGTTGTGGGTTTTGGACTATATGGATCTATACATGGACCGACAGACTATCAGGTCAACCTACAGGTACAGTCCAGCATTTGCCTTATATACTGCTCACAAAAAATATGGCATAATGAAATGTCCCCTGTTTTTTGTGAGCAGTGTGTTTAGAAGTCATTACTATAATTGTTTAAATAACTGATAAGTATTGTCGTAACATCAGGTCATTTCTGAGCTAATTCTGGTTTCTGTTTCTTTGCCAGATCATTCACACAGACAGTAATACAGTACTTGGACAGAATGACACAGGGTTCAGTTGTGACGGGTCAGCAAGCACCTTTAGGGTTATGTTCAAAGAGCCTGTGGAGGTCCTGCCCAATGTAAACTACACAGCCTGTGCTACTCTGAAGGTGAGACCCGGTGCGCCATGCAATGACTTATGAGTGATTTATACCCGAGTTGATAATGCAGTATATAGACAAACGTTTGTGGACACCCCTTCTAGTTACTCACCTCGGCCATTTCAGGAACACTTTCTTGTAAAACATTCAGAATATAAAACATACAATTCTGGATTCTACATAGACAAACAGTGTCAGGTGATTGGTTGGCTGGTTGGTTTATTTAACATGGTTTTGGACATATATGGCTGCTGGCAACAGACACAAGGTTACTTCAAAGCATAATCAGTTAACCCAATGGTCTGTTTGTGGAATCCCACACGGACATGTTTAGGACTTACAAACGTCACACAGGCAGAGTGTGAGGATTCAAGTCTCAGACTTTCACTCAAATATTTAATTGACTTGCAGCTCAACTTCTTATTCTCTTCTTATTAAAAAACTTGGTGTTGCAGCCAATTGATTGCTTTCTTAAACTGTGTATTGAATTGGATATTAACACTGGAAGAGAGTTGTTAAGGGAGCAGCAGCTTGCTAATTTCTCTGATCTGGCTGAACTGAATCAGGAGCTTTAACAATGTTTAACGCAAAACCAAGCATGTAGTTTGAATAGCATGTATAACACCTGGCGAAAGATAATGCTCGCAAAAATTGGGGAATATTTCAAAAAGAATATCCCCTTTTTTGTGATCACTGCATTTATGGTTTTAGTAGTTTATATATGATATTCATTTAAAACATCTTGAAACTTAAGCCGGGTAATGCTGTTGGCACACGATAAGAAGGTCCTGGGTTCCATCCCAAGGTACAAGGGTTCCATCCCCAGGTGGTTTGGTCTGGGTCATGCATGTTTTTAAAAGCATTGCGACTTCTCTTTAGACTCCTAGCATATTGATTAGATTCAGTTAGCATTTTAAAAAAAGTGATCGACTTTGAATGATTGTCACTTTCAGGGTCCAGACTCCCATTACGGAACCAAAGGCATGAGGAAAGTTACCCACGAGTCCTCAGGATCCGGTACCAAAACCTGCTTTACCTTTTGCTACGCTGCCGGAAACAACAATGGCACTTCGGTCGAGGATGGGCAGATCCCCGAAGTCATCTTCTATACATAAAAACTTCTGCCTTAGTCGGGTCCCAGATTAGACTGTTCTCTTGGGCTCTGTCACAAATGGCTCACAGAAGAACTACCAGTTATAAGTACACTGTAACTGGAAGCACTGAAGGTGGTGTTTTGGAGACTGCCTCTGATTCCTTCCACACCCTCCATCTGCCTTGACTTTAAAGCTGCACTGTTTGTGGGCAGAGGAGACAACTGCGTTCTGACATGAAACGTCCATATTCATCTATCAGAACCCATAGACTGTGAACAACTCACCAGCGGACTGGCCTTTGTCTGGTTTAATGGGTTAAATATAACGGCATCGTTAAGTTTACTGTAAACAACAGATCTCCCTTGTGCATACAATAAACCTTTAAACTAGCTGAAACCATATAACGTATTCACAATTCCATTTATGCCAGCAGTGGAAGCGAGATCAGGAGGCAAAGACTTTCTGAAGTGCTAGGGAACTCTGCACAGTCGGGTTCCCTTATATTCTGTGCCAAAATATTGTTATTAGAATACCTCCTTAAGAATCGCCTGACAACAGCACTTGAATATACTCATTACTGAAGTAGAAAACAAGTCAGCTTTACGCCATGCATGCAGTGCACAGCGTTCACGTTACGGGAACTAGAACACACAGGAGTCCCGCAAGGGTGGTGCTTAGGCTCTCTTCATTAGTCAGGTTGTATTTATTAGGCTGAGGTTTAATATAGGCCATGGCAAACGAATCCGTTTGGATAGATGATCGATGTCTACTTATATTGTTCATCTAAAAAGTGGAAACTTCACAAAGATATCCAGTCGTAAGATATAACGTCTTTGCCAAATTATACTACAAGTACATTTACAAAGTATTTCCAGACACTGTCTGGCGTCAAAATTAACGCCGTAATTACGCTGCTTAGAGGAATACTCTGATCTAAAATAATAAAGTAAGGGCATATGATGACTTGTGATGTCAAACGGTATGTATGCAAAGGATTTTGTTTAACACTTTAATGTTTTTTTTTCTTCACCAAAAAAGTGCGAATTAGGCTCCAAATCTGTAGCATTGTCCATTTCCCAGCACATTGCATATTCCACACGCACATAATACACTGATAATTTACCTAGTATCCTTTGTAATCATGTTGTATCCATAAAGCAAGCGACGTGTAAAACAATCGTAGCCAAAGTTATTGTGGTTAAGCTACAAGCGTTACTCAAAACTCAGTAATACCCTGCTTAATAAATATTCTGAGTATTTAGTATTTAATAAAACATACCTGATCTCCACTAAATACATCCATAGTTGGTTGTTTCTGTGATTCATCGTTGCAGTCCTAATAAATTGTAAAGATGTAACATTACTTTTTTTGATGGAACTTTTGATGGAAGAGGTTGCTTTGCTCTATAGTCGTATGGATCGCACGTAGATATGCGAAATTGCACAAGTAATTGATTTGTGCTCCAGTGTTGCAAGTACAGTAAGGAATATAAATAGGATGGTTGCACTGTTGAATATTAATTAATTTAGCGGTGTACTTTAAATGCAGTCAAACCCAGTTATCTGTAATGCTTGTGAATTAGGAGACTTGTATCCATTATTTGTTATGGATGAATCCCTACCTCATTCTGGCATCCTCAAAACCCTTCATACTTTTCGTGATGTCAGTTTAACATATTGGCACAGCTACAAAAAAAAAAAACCTTTCAAAGCAAGTCACTGAAAGAGACAATGTGTGTGCGTGTTCTCCCCTCAGGTAGCATCCCAGCCCATGTAAGAACATATAAAATAAATAAAAAAAATAGTGACATATCCTATATCTTAGTTTCTTCAATGATTCATATTAGAATAAACCACTTTATAAACTCAAAGTTGAACATTTTACTGGTAGGAGGTGGCAGGTGCAGGTAGAGGCAAATTGAATCAGAGACCACATCTGTTACATTACACTGATACTCACTCACTCGATGCAGAATTTGTTTTCTCAGCTATTAATTTTTGTTTCGCCATCCTTTCTGGCACGTAACTGGTTTGTAAAGTGGCAAAGGGAATTATATAAATGGCTCATACAATATAGAGGGAAATCATATCCCTCAAGTTTGGATGCTGGGGTTTGGACTGTGTATATAGACTGTTCACAAAAATTTGGGAAGATTTCATTATGGGATATTTCATTTAAAAATATCCCCTAATTTTTGTGAGTAGTATAGCCTGAATTGAACAACTGCCCAGTTTTGTGACTTGGCAGACTTGCGGTTTGTTTTTTTAGTACAGCGTCTTTGTCTGTTGTCCCTTTAATATGCGATCTGGGCCACCATTCGGTATCCCTGAAATTGGCCTGAGTGATACAACCTCTTGGGAATCATTTAAATCTTTCAATCTGTAAAATAACCATGTACGTATCAATATTGAACCGTACAGGTATCTGAGCACCATGCAGCACAGACCTGGTGGAAGACTGTTCCAGCACTAATCATTGACGTAACCTGATGGTTCCAAATGTTTATTTCTGTTTTACACATCAGGTTTTGTTTCTGATAACCAGCATTAACTGTAAAGTACTTAAGCAAGTTTTTTTTTCCAGGCATTTGATGTTGGTTGTGAATGTAGGTACACGGTGAACATGAACAGTGTACAGGAATGTTTTTGTGGTGACACATTTGAGTTTCAGGGTGAAGGATCTGTATTTGGTTGTATGGCTGGAAATAAAGATGGTCTGTATTTTAAAATGATTGTTGTCTGATATTGATATCCTGTGCGGAGCTCTGCTTTAATCTTTCTAATTTGGTTCTTTGAAGAGGAGTATGTTTATAGTCTGTTGGTTTCTCTCCGGACAAAACCACACACCACCATGACGCAGTATTTTGGTTATTTGGTATTTTAGAATAAATAATAGATAATATACAACAATTAGCCAAAATGTAATCTCTTGTATCTGGCACCAAAACATTAGCAGCAGATCCTTTAAGTCCTGTCCTGCTTCCATGGCTTGACCAGTTCATGTAGCACATCCCACAGATGGGTGTGCTTTGGCCCGCCACAATGGTTAAGTAAGTGGTACGTGTTAAAGTAACATCCACGTTAAATGCCAGAACCCAAGGTTTTCCAGCTGGCCAGTGTTGTTCACTAAACATGTCAGAGGCTTGATCAGTGTGTATGCTGTGGTGTCTCCCTGCTTGCCAGCACGTCCCAGTGGTTATTCTGGATGGACCTGAGCATCACTTATAGATACCCTTGGCTGTTCCTGTGAGTTTCCAGGGAGAGACCGGTATCCCATCCAGCACCCTTACTCCTGCTGTTCTTTTGGAAATGAGTGAAAGACACGTGTCCCTGCCCGGGAAAAAAGTGGGGTTACGGAGTTTAAGAACTTAGAGTTTCCTCTTGAATTAATGGGACTAACCTGTGATTGACTTAGTATTATTATAACTACAAACTTAATTGTTTGTAATAATTAACATCTAAGCCACCCAAGGAGGATGGGTCCCTTTTTGAGTCTTGGTTCTCCCAAGGTTTCTTCCTCGCAACATTTAGGGAGTTTTTCCTTTCTACTGTCGCCCTATGCTTGCTCAATTTGGGATTGGCATTATAATATTTTATAATGTTGTAAAGCTGCTTTGAGACATTGCTCCATTGTAAAGAGTGCAGTAGAAATAAATTTGACATAGTAGTTTAGTGATTAAGGTACTGACTGCTGGATTGGAAAGTCCAGGGTTCAAGTCCCACAACTGCCAAACCGTCACTACTATATCAGTTTTAAGTCCCTCTTAACTTATTTTTGTGGTTTTGATGGGTTTGTGGTACCTGTACATTAGAAACTGCAGCTCAAGTTCGAAATCAAGCGACAGCAGTAGCAGCATTGCATCAGTAGGGGGCACTGCTTCAAAACCTATTCCGTACGATTGTTTTTGAATATTTTTTTGGCTTTTATCAGTAAAATGAACGGTTAAGTGCAGGATCGGACTCAGACTTTCTACATCATCTAGATATTTGCACAAACTATGCTGTCAAATATAACAGATGGGTTAAGTTGATTCATTTAGCACGGACTAAGTCTTAAAAGATCTGGGCAGGTCTCAGAGATTGTGGAATGGTTTGTACATCATTTCATCGGAGTGGTGCATGATTTCTCCTCACTGACCTGAGCGAACTGCAAGAAGCACGTCCATGGGGACTAGAACCCATGCTGCCGTGGAACTCTACAGTAGAGACGGTGCCTTAATCCACTGGACCACGTGGCAGCAGGATGCCGCAAGCTTTCTCTGTGTACATGTGAAGACCAGCTTGCTTAATCATCACATACAGGACAAATCTAATGGCTAATATCATTTTAACAATTGAATAATATTATATAACAAAGTATAAAACTTGGCGTTAAATGTGTTAAAATTGAAGCCGTTAATATACGCATTCTTTCTTTTATTATATTATTTTTGAGCTTTTTTCAGATAAACTCGACAACGCGAATTGAACTATACTGCTCACAAACATGTCTCCTGCACTTTTAGAAAAGGCAGTTTCGATCCCCTGCATTTTATACCGTCCGAAAACAACGTGATGCTACATTAACACGATACAGGCCAAGCACTAGGACCAAGCGGAAAACGGTCGCTCAAGCTAAAGCCCGTTTCCTTTTAGACCGCCTACAAGCTCATCGATTGACTCTGCCTTTTCTTGCCAACGTGTGATTGGCCGGTCTCGCTGTCACTCCATCTGGTTGTAAACAGCGACCGAGCGTCTTCTCACAAACCGGTGTTTTGCTTGTTGGTCTCGATAGTCCATGATCATCTGCACTGTAAGTTGTTAACATGTTAAGAAGGTTGTTTGTTCTGCCTGAGTCATTTCACCTAGACTGATTTTAATATCAGAGGTTTCATTATTTGTGAGTAAGCGTCTGGGTGCGTGTATGTGTTTGGTAATTAGGCGTTGCCAGGTGCAGGATGTCTAAGAAACGAAAAGAGGATATAAGAGACTTAGCTGTATGTAAGTAAAAATGTAAGTTTTACCTGAAGGTCTGATATGTACATCTGTGTTGCCATTAAATGAGATTCTACTTTGTGAGAAAATATTTCCTCTATATGCACATCCCCCATTGCTCGGCAAATTATTAGAACATAATAATTAGTAGAATTACAAATTACAGTAAAAATGAAAACAGTTTAGAGATATTCAATGCCTCATTTTAAAACGAAATTAAAAATTCATCTTTTCAAACTGACCTAGAACAACCTGAACCCCACACAACTGACATCTGACACATATTTCACTTATTAATATTAGTAGCAGTAGTAATATTTTATTGATTAGTTTATGTATTATTTGTTTGCAGCAACCTTTTAAAAACACCAACGATGAAAGTATGTGGGGGGAAAATACGTTAGTTACATACAACAAACGAGGGTTGATTCCTTGGACAAGAAAAGACTGTGCAGGAATTTCTATCAGCCAATAATCGAAGACGACATTTGTTTGGAAGCTTTGGATGAGTTAATTATGTTAAAATGTTAATAGTTGACCCTTATGTGGTCGTTGGGTCAAATTGACTTTTCTTGTTCACTTGTGTATATATGTATGTATGTG
>JAUZST010005203.1:0-15748 GCA_034779995.1 Parotocinclus haroldoi
CCGTGTGGGCATAGCTACTGTAAGGCTTGTATTAAGGGCTACTGGGATCAGGATGACTTCCTGGGTGTTTACGGTTGCCCGCAGTGCAGGCAGAGCTTCACCCCCAGGCCGATGCTGGGCAGGAACACCATGCTGGCTGATGTAGTTGATAAACTGAAAAAGACAGCGCTCAATTCGCCACCTTCCTCGACCCCGGCGGAGCCCACACAGGCCGAACCCGGGGACGTGCAGTGCGACGTGTGCACTGGTACCAAAAACAAAGCTGTGAAATCGTGCCTGGTCTGTCTGGTGTCCTACTGCGAGACTCACCTGCAGCCGCACTACGACTCTTCTGCCTTCCAGAAGCACAGACTGACCGCCCCGTCGTCCAGCCTGCAGCAGCTCATGTGTCCCCATCACGACCGCCTGCTGGAGGTGTTCTGCAGGACCGACCAGCTCTGCATCTGCCACCTGTGTTTAACCGACCAGCACAAGGGCCATGATACAGTGCTGGCTGCTGCTGAGATGATCGAGAAAAAGGTGAATGCAAATTCTGCCATGTGCTCTGTTTGTAACGGCTGTCACCTAATGTGGAAGAGCTGCAGGTTCCAGATAGATCGGTGTTCGAGTCACCAGATCTAAAACAGTTTTGTTTTCCCAACTAGGCTGGTATGGTTTCCTAAGTAGATTCGGGTAGAGTAACCATCTGTGTAAAGTGAGCTGATTTGTAGGTATAAGATTAATGAATCACACAACTGTGTCTGAATTTACACGTTATCTTTGTAAACAACAAATATATCTAATACTAGAGATTTAACACTCATTCATTTGAAACTCCTCAGTCAAATAATTCATATAAACGTGCCAGTCATGTGACCCAGGAAGAATGTACTGTGACATTTGACAGTAGAACCATGAAGCGGCCAAATCACTATCAAAATCCATAGTTGAACTGTGAAATAATTTGTCAGCTCATAGTCAACCAAGTTTAGAGCTGTAGTGTGAAATTTGACAGTAGAACCATAAACTGGCCAAATTACCTTCAATACATTTTTGGTAGAACCGTGAACTTTATGGTCAAACTGGGTGAGTTCGCATTGAAACTGTCAAGCAACTTACAGTTTTACTATGAAATCTTACAATACATGTTTCCTGGGGGCAATCGTATCATATGGCATTAATTATCCAGATTTGACCTCTGCTCACGACTTGAACGTGCATTTAAATTATATGTGTTCATAAACTCTGGTTAAACGTTTTAAACCTGACCCAAAATAGACTGGCTTGATCACTGAGGGTATTCAAATGATTTGATCAGGTTCAGTTAAGTGATCCGTTTGGTTATACCGATTCATACAACCAAAAACATAACGAAGATAAACGAAGTTTAAAAAAATCAGCTCGAACAATACAAAATTGTCAGCAGTCGTTGTTATACCATGTTAAAAAGAATTTGTACAGAATAAAAGAATAAAAAATTTGTACGAAAACGGATTATTGCAACTAGCACTGAATCCTTGGAGATCCCGAGGAATGAATGAAGTCAGAATTAGACATTGATTGATCTATCAACCAATCAGACATTTTCTTTTGTTTTTGCTCAAAACTTTAAACGGCGCACACTGCAAAACTCTCCGACAAGAGCAAACAATAAAACATTATCTGCATGTGCTGATGCAGCACAGGTTCATGGACCCAGGTTCAATCCTTGCCTCTGGTTACAGTCCATGTCCACATCTGGGTTTCCCCCAGATACTCTTCAGCAATGTGTAAGGGGGGGAGGGGGGGGGGTTGCCAATAGGGAGAAATAAATGGTGAAAGATATGTGGGACACCCTGGTACTGTAATCCAGGTTTTCTAAGACCAGGATAAAGAGGTTACTGAAGATGCATAGATGATTACCGAAACACACCACATTATAAATAGAACTGTAAAATTTGAACTCGATGTGAAGTGATAACCTCATAACCCCCTGATAACACGTAGTGTATTTACAGGATGCTCTGGCTGAGACTCAGAGAAAATCCCAACAGAGGATCCAGGAGAGGGAGAAAGAGCTGCAGGAGCTGAGGCAGGCCACTCACGCTCTCACTGTAAGTACCACTAATGCTGTACAAAAAGCACGCAGCACCTATGCGTTTCTGAAAACGCCTCAAGAAATGATCACCATAATACACAAGTGGAAGCTAGAAAATATTTATTCATTCATTTACTTATTTATGTCGTTTGTTTTATTTTTCAACTGTCGTAATCCATATGGGTCACACAAAGTCACATACACACACTAACACAAGTATGCTCTTATAAATGTTTAATAATGCCTATTAATGTGTTGTTATTGTTGCAATTTGAAACAGGTCAACTGCTTATGTTTAATATAAGTGTAGATGTAGTTATAATGGGTTAAATAAACGTATACGGTGGCTTTGTGTAACAAGAAACCACTGGAGTTAAATATTGTATAATTCTCCTTAACCATTTTTACATAATCATACAAATCCAGCTGCAGTTTAATTGGTATTACATTATAGAACGACTCATTAAGAACATGATGTAAGTCGCAAATTAGTCTTAAAAACCATGGCGCAAAAAACAAATGATTGTAACGTGAATCATGATCCAGGATAATAAGTTCTGCTATTATATTAATACCATATCTCTCAATCCTTGTCCCAATCAGTCGGGAGCTGACTGCATATGAACGGTCCAGTAATACTAGAACTACGGAAAGCAATGTAACGTGCCCTCATAAACTAGATCATCTTTTAGAGGTTAGATAACTTAGAAACCAAGTCCAAGTTTTAATGCCTATCATCCGATTCTGCTTACAATGGTGAAAATCATTCAGTCCTTTCTGTGTTCAGCTTTTGTCCTGGCCACGCTATACGCTTGTCTCTATTGTCCCTCAGGTCTCTGCACAGGCTGCTCTGGAGGAAAGCGAGCGAATCTTTACCGAGCTCGTTTGCTCCATAGAGCGTCGCCGTGTGGAGGTGAAAGACCTGATCCACACTCAGGAGAGGGCAGCCTTGAGTCAGGCTGAGGAGCTTCTTCGCCAGCTAGAGCACGAGATTGCTGAGCTGAAGAAACGAGATGCTGAGTTATACCTGCTGGCTCAAACAGAAGACCAGATCTCCTTCCTTCAGGTAGTAATGAGCCTTGGTAACCAATTTACTAGGGACACTGGTTAAGTATGCTAACCCTATCCCATTTGATCCTATTGGTCACTATATAAAGGATATGTATGTGACGTCACCATTGACAGGAGGGCGGGCATGCCCTCTGAGTAAAAAAAAGACTTCCAAAAGCTGAACGAAAGAGAAGCCAGATATCTAATGCCAGTGGGTACGGAAAGTATATCACTCTTTGTTTCATTGCAGCCATTTGCTAAAATAAAAAAAGTTCATTTTAATTGTCATGAATGTACACTCAACATCCCATCTTGATAGAAAAAAGACGTATACATTTTTGCAAGTTTATTAAAAAAAAGAAAAACTGAAATATCACATGGTCATAAGTATTCAGACCCTTTGCTCAGTATTTAGTAGAAGCTCCCTTTTGAGCGAGTACAGCCATGAGTCTTCTTGGGAATGATACAACAAGTTTTTCCACACCTTGATTTGGGGATTCTCTGCCATTCTTCCTTGCAGATCCTCTCCAGTTCCTTCGGGTTGGATGGTGAACGTTGGTAGACAGCCATTTTCAGGTCTCTCCAGAAAAGCACAATCGGGTTTAGATCAGGGCTCTGGCTGGGCCAGTCAAGAATGGCCACACAGTTGTTCCGAAGACATTCGTTTGTTATTTTAGCTGGGTGCTCAGGGTCATTGTCTTGTTGAAAGGTAAGCCTTCGGCCCAGTCTGAGGTTCTGAGCACTCTGGAAGAGGTTTTCTTCAGGATATGCCTGTACTTGGCCGTGTTCATCTTTCCTTATATTGCAACCATTCGTCCTGCCCCTGCAGCTGACAAAACACCCCCATAGCATGATGCTGCCACCACCACGTTTCACTGTTGGGATTGTATAGGGCATGTGCCTGGTTTTCTCCACACATACCGCTTAGAATTAACGTCAGACCAGAGAATCTTATTTCTCAGCCATAAAGCCCCAAATGGTGGAGGGCTGCAGTGATAGTTGACTTTGTGAAACATTCTCCCATCTCCCTACTGCATCTCTGGAGCTCAGCCACAGTGATCTTTGGGTTCTTCATTACCTCTCTCACCAAGGTTCTTCTCCTGATTGTTCAGTTTGGCTGGACGGCCAGGTCTAGGAAGAGTGCTGGTCGTCCCAAACCCCTTCCATTTAAGGATTATGGAGGCCACTGTGTTCTTAGAACCTTGGCCAGATCTCTGTCTTGCCACAATTCTGTCTTTGAGCTTCTTGGGCAGTTCCTTTGACCTCACGATTCTCATTTGCATTGACATTGAGCTGTGAGGTCTTATATAGACAGGTGTGCACCTTTCCTAATCAACTCCAATCAGTTCAACTAAACACAGCTTTCGATTATTTATTCTACATTTTATAAAAAGCATTCCTTTTGATTTCGGAAGTGGAACAATCCAAAACGAAGCACATCTTGTAGAAGTTTGAAATCAAAAACCTTTTAATTTCCTGCAAATAAAATGAATGAAGAACTAGCAAGAAAATATCAAAGTACTATTTTGATTTGACACTGTGTATGTCTGTGTGTGTCCTCTATGAGCATGCCCACACACAGACACACACAGACATTACACACAACATACTATTGAAACAAAAAGTTGTTTGACACACCTTTTTTTGATTCTGTAGTGGGTGCGTCTCTGTGTGAAATCCTTATACAAATCTGTAAAAACCATTCAACACTCCAAATTCCACCAGTTTCCACTGGACCTCTCTGGTGGAATTTGGAGTGTTGAATGGTTTTTGGTGAATGGTTGAATGGTGAATCTGATGGAAGGTATGCCCTCTGCTGTTTAAGAAAATGCAAATATTATTAGATCTCCATAAAGAGGGAAGACACTTGTTATCGCTATGATTACATCATGACATTTTTGCCTCGACGCATCGTTACCCCTCTAGTCATGAAAAGAAGTTGTTTCAGTTTTATCAGGGATTGTGTTCAAATTTCTTGTCACCACTTGTTGAGCGAGACAATACCGTTCCTGCCACAAAAAGAGCCGAAGTGGCGTTAAAACCCCACCAACCAACCAACCAACCATCTTGTAATCACTTGTTGTTTTTCAGTAACTTTGTAAGTGCCATTCGTGTTATGCATTTTTAGAATCACTGTTGTGACTCGTGGGAATAAATGGGAGAATGTACAGCTTCATTTCTCCTATCTGAGTATTTAAAGTATCTGCCTTAAATACTCTAACTGGGGTAAAATAGTCATGAAAGATACTACTTGATGTATGCTGCTTAATAAACTGCACTGTGCCTAAATTCATTAGATAAATGATTTAAATATTTGGTTTTGATTAATAATATAGAATTTATGTATTCCTGAACAGAACCATGGGTCGGTGTGTGAGCAGCCAGTATATTTGGACATTCCCAGCATCACAATGGACCCTGGATTTGGTTGTGTGATGAGCGCCATGTCTGAATTCCAGGCTCTGCTCGATGACGTGTGTCAGGGCGGCTTCGTGAATATCTCTGAGAAAGGTGGGTTAAGTGATTAGTGGCTGTAAAGGGCAGGGGATTAAATAAAAAAATCACTGTTGTTACATTGACCGTAACAAACTACAAGTAAATTCGTTACAGATATGCGAATCAATGCGATCTAACGACTGAGGTCTTAAAAATTGTAATAAAGATTTTTGTTCTTAAATCTGAACGTTGAGGCTGTAAACACTTGCTGACTCGAACAGCCAATCAACACCGCTGCTTCACGAGCAGAGGTGGGAGTTCAAAAAACAGAAGTCAGTTATTTCTTGTAAGCTCATTTTTAGGCTCGATCGACGTGTTTCGGGATCGTTTTGCGTACTCATGTTTGTGTGGATGATTTTTCCTCTTCTTATTTGTAACAAACTGTAAATGGCATTCATAGGTCTATGTGCCTGTCCTATTGTAAGTAGTACTCCTTTGTTTCTCCTCCAACTTGCTGTATATTCTCTCTAACCTGTAGCTACTGTATATAAACTGGCTGATCCTCCGTGTTGTTTTCTGCCCAATTCTGTCCATTAATGCGTTTTTGACTTCTGTCAAACAACCGGATCAGGTTCATCAAATGTCAAGACATTAGGTAGCGTTCTGTGTAGTGTTTTTAGTGGTATCTGTTACTAATTTTTGTATCGTTTGCAGAGACCTTTCTAGTGTAAATACCATTTTATATTTAATTTCCAGCAGCATAAAATAACTGACTGTGCAAATGTCAACGTTTATTTTGATCAAAGTCCTGTTTCACAGATCGTAATGCAGTCATTAAACGGTACAGACCTGTATTCGTTATGTACGTACACGTAATGTTTATTAGATCAAGGTGTTCTACAAACACTCTGTTAAGTAATGTAGCAAGTCTGCAGTGGGAAAGTGTGTGTGTGGATGAACCCTACAGTGTGACTTTTTTTTCCTTTCTTTTTTTACAGTCAGTGAGGTGATCATTGTTCAGACCGCAAAACCAAAGGTTAATGAAGAGCCAAATGCAGGTGTGTCTCTGTGTGTGTGTCTCTGTGTGTGTGCCTGCCTGTGTGTCTCTGTCTCTGTGTGTCTCTGTCTCTGTGTGTCTCTGTCTCTGTGTGTCTCTGTCTCTGTGTGTGTCTGTCTCTGTGTGTGTCTCTCTGTGTCTCTGTGTGTGTCTCTCTGTGTCTCTGTGTGTGTCTCTCTGTGTCTCTCTGTGTCTCTCTGTGTGTGCCTGCCTGTGTGTCTCTGTGTGTCTCTGTGTGCCTGTGTGTGTCTCTGTGTGTGTCTCTGTGTGCCTGTGTCTCTGTGTGCCTGTGTCTCTGTGTGCCTGTGTCTCTGTGTGTGTGTGTGCCTGTGTGTGTGTGCCTGTGTGTGTGTGTGTACATGTGTACATATATAACTGTACACCTTCACCCTTCCAATTGAGATACTATTAGTTGTGTTGCGTCATATAGAGCATCTTTGTAATAATAATCATAACATATCTAATTGTGTTTTCTTTGTAAACGGTAAATCATTCTAAGACTTACTGGTACTAGTTTATTGATGTTTAAAAAGACATTTAAGTGTGTATCCCTACGATGGATTGGTGTTCCTGCCTTGCGTGACCCTGACCAAGACCCTGATTAAGCAGATTAAAAATGAATGAATGTTTAACCTGGTCTATGCATAGTTTTTTTTCACCTATTTTGCTCTCCTTGCTGAATTAGGAACAGTTTTTATTTCTTACTATTACCAACTACCAAACAATTGTATATTTCCAGTTATGAAAATATCATTCATAAATGTAAACTTTTGTCACAGTTCTCCCAGCACCTCAGGTCTTTCAAGGCTTTCATGCACAAAACACATTTGGTGCTGCAGTGCCTACGTTTGGTGGTTTCACAATGTCAACCTCTGGTAAGCCTATTTTACACTTTTAAAATGTATATCTGGTTTCACAAATTGCATCGATGAAGCATAAATTCAAGCACCGCTGAGATATGTCTTGCTTGACCTGCTTCAGGTTGCAGATCTGGGTCTCGGCTGAAGCTGCATCAGCGCAGGAGACGGCGGTAGCTTTAAAACTCACTAACCATCAATATTGATCAGTATTTGGTTTGTTTTATTTATCATCATGCACGCGTGTTTTCACAAGCAGCTATTTTTCACTTTGTAATATAAACAAACTGTTTATTTCAGTTTAACCACATGGCTAACCAAGTTCTATTACAAAAGCAAAGAGTATTGATGTTTTTATATTAAAATAATAGCTTAAAATGGAAGCGAGTTTTATTTTCTTCTTCTAGAAGTGCACTCTAATACAAAAAAAAGAAAAAATAAATAAATAAAGCACTCGGATAGAAATGTCGGACCGCTGCAAAACTCGGCCCGCAGTTACGTCACGGGCAAATATGTAAATGTGGTCCGACTAGTCAGTGGAACTTGCCACAAGAGGATGTAAAAATGCTTTCCACACTGTTCTTTAAAAAGGCTTACAGAGGGCCGCTTTTGGGTAGCGTACCTCTTGGTGAGGTATTGTTGACTGCTGGACATGCCTCTATATTGCCTAAATGTCTTCTGTCACTAGGTCAGAATGTCCTAAATGGAGGGCAGTTCGGCAATACGTCCATCCTTCTTTGTCTAATGATGCACCCCATCTGTCAACTGGGCAAAATGTCTTTGATTGTCTTGTAGAGGCATGTCTAGTGATCGCTCATTTACTCTAGCCAAAAGCAGCCAAGAGAGTCTTTTTATTGGCAGTAAGGGAAGCACTTTTACCCCTTGGTGTGAGAAGATCTCAGTGTCTATCAGCCCACACTCACACCTGTAATCATTTACATATCTGCATGGAACTTAATGCATGCCAAGTTTTGCTGCAATCTGACATTTCTATCTTGGTGTTCTATTTTTTTGTCATTAAGTATATTCACAGGATGCCTACAAGGTACCTGTATCCATATAAAGAGGTTCTGTGTTTGAAGAATGTCTATAATATTCATATACTGGACTGTATAAAAGAAACCTTCTCTGATATGTCATTATCCGAATGATGTGCTTAAGCTCCCATTAACAAAGAACACCGCCATTGTTAGCTGAATTTTAACTATTGAGTTGTGTCTCAATGTGTGTGATTTCTTATGTGCTGCATTTTTACATTATAACTGCCAAATGCTTATTTTTCATAACATGAAAAATAAAGTGGTTTCCAAGTGACCCTTGTATTTGTAGATTTGTAGATATTCACAGGTCTGAGTCATTATATCAGTTAGTGTTTCATGTTTATGTAACATTTCATGCTCAGAAATGTTCTGTTAATGCACATATTACAGTACTTTATTTTTCCTCCTGCTTCATGATCCCCTCCAGAAGGTCTCTGGTGCCTGAGTTCAGGGCACAGGCGTTGATAGAACGGAACTCAGTCGAAGGGCAAAATGTTTACATTTAGAGTATTTAGCAGATGCTAAATAAATTAGCAGACTATATATATATATACTGTTTTGTTTTAAAGATTCAACTTTTTACCCATCATTCTGCTGTTTATGATCTGTAATGAAAAACATTGTATTCTGTTCATGAAAAAAGCTAAATGAGTGATCTTAGACTTTTGGCCACTGCTGCAAATATTACTGTAGTAATTAGAAAATTAAGAAATAATAAATGAATGATAGAAAAGATATTAAATTGTAATTAACTGCAAAATTAACAATAATTGAATTTTATTTCATTTAAGTTTTACATTTTCATATCTTGTATCATTTCAGTTTTGTAGTATCTTTCAGTCTAGTTTTCTAGTTTTCATTTTTCTTTTCCATATAATTTCCCTTTTCGTGTTTTCCTATTTTTATTTGATTTTTTAAATATTATTGAGTACCTTTTCCTTTTTTGTAATGTATTTTTTCCTTTTGTCTTTTCTAACGTTTGCTAAACAATTGTCCGTTTCGTTTAACGTTGCACCATTTCAGAATGTCCTGGCACTTCTGAATAGACTTGCTCTTGATTTTTTTTTTTTTATTTGTGACTTATTTTTGAGTTTAACTGTATAATACTAACTCCAACTGAGCAGGATGAAGTGTGGTCAAGAGTGAGTTATTTGAAATACTTCTCATTTGTAACTGCTGGTTTTGCCCCTCGTGTTCTGACCATTTTCATATCAGTTGTATGCAAAGCAGATCCCGTACACCTGCTGCACTTCCACGTCTAGGGCAGGTGAATGACCTTCTACTGCTCTGCTCTGCTCTGGTTGGCTGCCGGGAGCTGTTGTTGAGTATAACCTGGATCGTCTTTCAGCTGTGGAGGTGTTCCCACGCCCAGTGCGTACATAAAACCCTCGCCCTCTTTCCTTTATCTCTGTAAGTGAAAATGGCAGCCGCAGCCACCATCTCAGTGGACGAGGAGCACTTCTGCTGCCCTGTGTGTTTGGACATATTAAGGGATCCGGTGACTATCCCTTGTGGCCACAGTTACTGCATGGAGTGCATCAAAGGCTACTGGAGGAAAACCGAGCACAAGTCTGGTTTCACCTGCCCTCAGTGCAGACGAGGCTTTAACCCGAAACCGGTGCTTGCCAGGAATACGATGCTGGCAGAGCTGGTGGAGAAACTGAGGGACGTCCGGGTCCAAGAAGTTCCTCAGGGTAAGAGCGTGGACATTGACTGTGATGTGTGTCAGGGAAGAAAGCGGAGAGCTGTGAAGTCATGTGTGAAGTGTTTGGCCTCCTACTGCGAGGTTCACCTCAAACAGCACAACGAACGGGACCGGACCAAGACGCACAAACTAACAGAAGTAACCAAGCAACTGCACAAGCGAGTGTGTAATCAACACGGCCGACTATTCGAGCTCTACTGTCGCACAGACCAGCAACTGATCTGCAGTGTTTGCGTGAGCGATGGACACGGCGGACATCAGACCGTGACAGCTGCTGAAGAGAGAAGTGAAAAGCAGGTAGAGTTTTTCAGTGATCCATAATGGCTAACACTACACGCATACAGACCAAAAAATTATAGCTTTGTATCCATCCATCCAACCCATTTTATTCTTACTGTCTTCTCTAAAATCACGCTCCTATTTATATTTGGCTTAAGGTCACCCGTATTCTTAAGGAGTCTTAAAAATACAAGGTAACGTGACAAAAATGGCAAATTCAACATGGGAAAAGATGAAGCAAGACATTTAAAGAGGCAAAAAATGTAGAGATCACAATGAGATTTGCAGGTTTTGGGATCATGGTTCCAAATCAAACAATCCCAAACCTTGGCCCTGTATGAGAAATGCAAATAAAACCGTTTTTCTTACATATTATTTAGCTTTTGCAAGTTTTGTCTTGTCAACTATATTTTACATGTTAATAAACATCCAATGTTGCATTTCAGGCCTGGAAGACATTCCAAAAAAAAGTTGGGACAGTAAAGCATTTATCGCTTTGTAATGTTGCCATTCCTTCTCGCAGAACATTTTGGCTCTGAGGATACAGAGTGATTTAGTGTTTCAGGTGTTATTTTGTCGCATTCTTCCATCAAACACGACTTAAGGTGTGCAACGGTACACGGCATCCATTTCTTCCGAAAGAAATCTGGAGTACCAATTTATCTGACCACAATACGTTTCCATTGTGTTATAGTAGTGGTAATGAAGGTTCGATTAATGAATCCCTTACCCATGTGGTTCTTTCACTTATTGATGAATGGCAGTCTGAGGGATCAGAGATCAGTTTAAGCTTGCACCCGTTCCCTTTATCTACTGAAGTTCCTCCTAATTCCTCGAGTCGTTTGATATTATGCATGGTAGGAGTAAAATATGTAAATATAAAAATCCTTTCTTTGAGGTACATTGGCTTTAATAAATTTCCTCACACATTTTGTTAAAAAACTGGAGATCCTCTACCCATCTTTACTTATCAAAGACGCTCTACTGGATTTGTAACAAATCGTGATTACAACTACATATTGACATCACCTGTTTGAAATCACATTAGCACCTGCATTACTGCTAAAATTCCCCCGTCTCAGCTTGTTTTGGAATGCGTTTCCTGAAATGCAGGAATTGATCTGTATTAACAAAGAAATTAAGGTAACCAGAACGAATATAACTGAAACATTTTGTGTTCATACGTTCTGAAATGAAATACTGTGAATTTTTTTTTATTCTGTTGGTATTTTTATCTGCATTTTATACTGTCTGAACTTTTTCTGATTTGGGGCTGTACAACGGCATCTCCATGCTAATAAACTCATTGGAAGAAGGGCCAGGAGTCTTCCTCAAATTCAAGTACTTACAGTATGCTGGAACATTAGCTGGAAATAAATTCTGGTCTTTCTCAAAGTGGACTTGGTGTAAAAAAAGATAATATTATTAAAAAATGCTTAACTTCCTAAATATTAAGTATTTTAAAGGATCTATTTTATCTCTGGCATCATGGATGCCATGCAGTAGCAAGGGATAAAAACCTATGCACTGTTGCCATGAACCTACAGTAGGGTGTTGAATTAGGACCTATGGACCTATGATCCTGGAGGGTCGGGAGACGTCCTATTTTGAGGAGTGTCCCGGAGTTTTACAATACAGCTGCTGTAAAGCCTGATATGACTCAGCTTTTAAGAAATGTGAATTCCAAACAATGTATTGTGAATGAAAGAGGTGAGGAAGGGAGGAGTTTAAATGGAGGATTGTCTCTTACGAATACAGGGATCATATAGGTACACACCAAGTGAACTGTAAAAGCATGTGTGTGTGAATCAGCGAAGCACTGTTTTCCTGAATCGCTTAGTACAAAGCGTAGCAAATCATAAAGGGATTAAAAGGTAGGTCTAGCTCATGTGTGAACATTTGCTGGACCCATTAATGATTAACTACAGAAATCCTATCTGGTGCATTAGTCAGTGACGTTCTTCAGTGGGAACTTGTTTCTTATCGTGTTTTCTGCCATACAAAACAGATAACTATGTTTAATACAGTACATACCATTCAGGTTTAAGCAGGTATATGTTTAATTATTTCATTTATCTTCTCAATTTTGTTTTACCATGGTCAGGGTCGTTGTGGTCTGGCACCTATCCCAAATTCATTGGGCCCTGGTAGGCCCCCCAAGTCTATCACCCCAAGGTGTTGCTCTTGCAGCGCAGGGTCATTCCCTCGTCAGGCGGTGCCATCCAAAGTGGCATCAATGACGCCTATTTATTATTTATTCATTTTTCTGTGCGAGTTCTCCACTTTTTGAGAAAAGTATTTAAGAATGTGCGCTTTAATAATGCATGCCAAACGCATATTTTACCATTTCCCACTTATCCCATGTCATGTTATGTTTCTTCAGGTAATAGAAAGTTAGTTCAAACTGACGTTGCTTACTGAAAGACTTCGTTCAGCCAACAGTTGCATTCAAGCATACAGTCTCCACAGACAAACACTGACAGTGGAGTGTGTCAAGCTGAACGACTTTCAAAAGGCCATGGTAAAGTGTTACTTTCTCAGACATTCAGTTAATCTTTTTTCGACAGTTATTTTTCTGTCCAGATAACCTTGCCTTATAAATTGTATGTTTTCTTATTGTGGAGCGGAAATGTCTAGAAGAAACACCAGTTCGTTTGAAAACTCAAGCTGACAGTGCGTAGAACATCTTATGTCTGAGCATTAGCAATAGCAAGTCACCTTTGAACTCTTGATCTCATTTTCTAGAGTGAACCATCTGGCCATCTGTAATCACTTTTTGGTTTGGTGAATGGCCCAAAAATATAACCCCAAATCAGAGAAAGTTGGGATGGATATGCAGTATTTCTCACATTCACTTTGACTTTAATTGCAGACATTATGAACCTGAGATATTTCATGATTTTTCCGGTCGACTCGATTTCATTTGTTAATAAACATACATTCATTTTATGTCCTAATAGTCGTCATCCAAGTAATAGCGTGATAATGTTACTCTGAAAACAGAAGCAGTTAGAAGAGGTCTTGAGGAGATCCAAACAAAGGAGCAAGGACAAAGAGAAGGAGCTTAGGAATATAATGAAATACCTCAAGGTAAGTGTAGTGGGGATGAGCCAAGACGAGTCTGCTATCGAAACCTATTGTTTGATGTTACTCTTCTCAGTTAGGCCCAGTTATTCTTTTCATTGACCTAGACAGTGACGATAATATATTGACGCACATATATTGATCAATATCTAATCTGAGAAGGTAAAAGTTAGACTTTTACATGTGTTACAATTCCCAAATAGCAATACAGTACATAGACAGTTGGTTATAAAGCAGAGAACTTATCTGGCATCCTGATGTCCTCAGCGCTCGGCGCAGGCGGTGGAGGAGGACAGTGAGAAGATCTTCACCAAGCTGATTCGCTCCACCGAGAGGAGACACGCTGAGATGAAGGAGCTTGTAAGAGCTGAGGAGAGAGCAGCATTATCTCAGGCTGAAGAGCTCCTGGAGCACCTGGAACAACAGAGTGAAGATCAGAAGAGGAGAGAGAACGAGCTGGAGCAGCTCTCGCACACCGAAGATCCCATCCTGTACCTGCTGGTAAATTTCCAGTGTTTTGCATAACTTTGCTGCTGAACATTACCAAAGTCTGACAGTGTATCATCGTTCCTGCCGGGCGGTGGAACCAAAAATTTAAATACATTCAAATTCAAATATTTTCAAAGCTTATACAGCTTTCATGGTATAACAGCATTTTGTGGAGAGGCTGTAGGTTCCTGTAGGTTTACTTTGTCAACAATATTACACTTCTTTAATATTATAAGATATGAAGGAATGAAAGAGGTACGGAATGTAAACCGTAGTGTGCAAACTGCAACGTATTAAAAGCAGAACTAGAAATACCTTTTTGGCCAAAGTATTTTTGACCCAATTAGACATGACTCCAATCCAGTTCTTTAATCATTGCTCTGACAATGGATCATTAATATGATGTGGTTCCACCACCTGCCATATCAATGCCTCGAGAAAATACCACTTCAAAGTGATACCTGAGCCTTTGACTTCACTGTTTCACTGGTGTTTCTGATTGACATTGACATTGAAGCTCTTATACACGCTCTGCACTCCAATACATGTTCTCTGCTGAGGTGATGAACCAAGTTGCTTGAGTTAAAAGTGGCTCAACTGTGAATCACTTTAGATTCTTTTCCTAAACAAGCAACATGCAGTTACGGTCCCACACTCTGCCGTTCTAAATGAGGAAATCTCGGGTGCGAGATGCAGGGAGTTCCGTGGTGGGAATGCTGGGAAATGTAGTGAGGAAAAGCCTTGGGAGGAACAAAAATGATTTTGTTTTTGTTTTTCACTTTCACCATGTTATGCAGTAAATTATACGAGCTATTAAATATTTTCTTAAATAAAATAAGCTTTATGTTAATGGCTATAACGTTACTGTCTTTGGTAGAATACACTGTGATATATACAGTAGATGTAAACTCCTTGGTTTACGATCCAGCAAACTTTGGATGGGTTCTTTTAGGAAGGAGCAACGTAATTTGGTGCTGCAGTAGAAGAGGATTATATCCCTTTGTTTACATGCCTTTTGTAAAACCTATTTTGTATTTATTACAGAAATGCAAACCCCTTTGCATTCCCGTTGATGGCGAAGATTTACCAGGAGTCAACATCCATCCTTATTTCTCCCTGATGATCCTAAGAGGAGCCATTGCAGAGCTAAGAGAACGGGTGAACGACATCTGTGACAGAGAATTAAGCAAGATCTCTGACTTAAGTAAGTTGAGCCTCATTCTAAAGTGAAAAAAAAACATATCTGGAGCTCTGACCAATGTAAAATGTGAATGATACTGTAGATAGAGACTCACTCAGAGAGTGAGTTAAAAGTCACAGGACATATCACGTGCTGCGTCATGGACTTTTTGCAAAGGGAGTCAAAACCATTGTTAAGGTTTCTTTGTTGAGGGCGATCACTGGTGTGTCCTTTTTTGAATTTGCCTTTGAGAGATGTGCTGTGCTGTGTGAAATTGGTGATCATTCTGGGTGTCAGTTGTAGGTGGTTGCGTTTCCCGGACATCAGAATCATCAGTTCCATCGTCTGTTACCTGTGGTTCTGTCTTTCTGTGTTGTTGACTTCTGAACCACAGGAGATATTACAAATCTGATGGCGGCAATCAACTTCTGATGCAATTCTGATGCTTTTGATATTTTACATGACCACCTTCCCATTGGGGGGGGGGGGGGGGGGGCCCATACCATAAAACAAAA
>JAUZST010005204.1:0-41446 GCA_034779995.1 Parotocinclus haroldoi
TAATTTAATATTTTATATTTGTTTTTTTATCTTATTTATTATATATATATATATAGAGAGATAGAGAGAGAGAGAGAGAGAGAGAGAGAGAGAGAGAGAGAGAGAGAGCTATATATAGAGAGCGAGAGAGAGAGAGAGAGAGAGAGAGAGAGAGAGAGAGATAGAGAGAGAACGACGTTGCCTATTTGGGCTTGATTCATCTTAAAATTTATTTATAAAATGACTCATGCTGTTCTTCCTTGCCATTGTAATCAATTATCTAGACTTTTTTGTACAGCTGCTTTATGACAATCTCTATTGTTCAGTGTGTTACATAAATAGAATTAAATCATAATTTTTTGACCAAGTAGCTCACATGCCAGTAAGAATTGCAAAGTCAATCTACCGTCATGGAAAATCCACGGAGCAATTTTATTTCGATTAATACAAACTGGAAACTCAACTTTTTTCACTTGATTTATTTGATAGATTTTGCTTTAATTTGCAACGATTAAACCATGTATTCCTGTAAGCTCCATATAGTCCATGGATTCCTGTAAGCTCACTTATTTTTTGTTTCTCACTTATTTCTTTAGCCATCCCACGCTTGTCATCGCTTTGTCCTTAAATGCCTTCTTCTAGTAAGGGGTGTGTTGGCAAGCTTGGTAGAGATGTGTCCTCTTTAAAGTCATTCTCTAGTAGTGATTATAAAGAAATATGAGCAATCTCCTCCCTTAACAGTAAGGGCAAAAATGCACTGCCTGGCCTAGTTACAAGGACATAAGAAGTACACTGTCCTTAATAAGAATGAAAAAAAAAAGCTGGAAGACTTGATGCAGCGAGAAGACATCCAGCTGCGAGCTGTCTCAGCTTACGCCTAGTTTTGTTCTCTTTCTCTCTGAACAGCATTTTTCTACATCTTTTCGATTTTTTTTTCTTTAATTCTCTTACTCTTTCTTTATCCATTGTCTGATAGAACTGGGAGTTGACAACACCAATACGTAATGATTAAGGCAAACGGTTTCGCTCCTTCTTAAGAGCAGATTACTACACTGAACCTGGCAGCACATCAGAAAGAGAGGTGGGGGTGAACGATTGCCTGATAAAGAAGGATGGGAATGCCTGAAGACGAGATGCTGTTGGGATAAAATGTCAGTTAAATGTCAGTTTCACTTTATAAGGTCGCTGATACATCACAGCATCATGTTATTTACCATATTAGGCACTTATATAGACAAATATAATTGATAAAACACAATGCAACTGCCCAGACTTTAATTAGTGTGGTAAAACTGGACTTAAGTTTCTTTTACTAAGCAAGACAAGCCGTGCAGCTTCAATTAGACTGACTAAACGATACACATAAAGCTGTCCTTGAAAGTCATTAACCTAAATATTAAATGGATCAAAAGTGATGCGATATTTCTAAATCTGCCTGACGAAAATGTCATATATCCATAATGATACATTTTTTTTGATCAACTGACCACATGAAAGACTTGCATGTATTTGTTATTATGCGGTAAATTATATAAAAGCATCAATATAATACTATAACACACATATGTTTACTGGAAATGCACCTATAGCGATTTTGTTGGACGATTCCAATTTAACATATGATCGGCCAATTGTGATTTCCTTATAAATTACAGAATACAAATACATTTTTGTTTACATTTCTTTGAACATTCTTGAAGAAAGACAGCAGGGGTTTCTGGCACGTTCCTTTTTTAGTTTAGCAAATGTTGCATATTTAGTGAGGTAATGCTGTTTTAAACTTCTTGTTAAATTCGTTGTTCCGAATTCTTGTTCTGTTTTCTTAAGTTGTTTCTCCCTGGTTTAGTTTAACTATGCATGTATTGCAAGCAGGACACTTTGAAGAGCTTTTGAAAACATGGCTGTATCCTAAATAATAGGAACTATTTCATTGACTAAGTAGTATTCACAACTGAAACCTAACATTTTATCATCATGAACAGGTATCAGCAGAGCTATCCTAAACAAACCAATGAGTAAAATGTAAAAAGTCTGGACATGAACTAAATCTGAAGGAAAGTTAGTTTTGTGCGTTGTGCTATTTCTGTGTGGTCGAGTTTGTGCCGCAATGGCTGTAGAGCACTGCACAAGTACAACCGGAGACTGATCCAATCCCCGGTTATAGGCAATTACACTTACCGGCTGATCAATTGGTGCATCTCTATCACATAGTTTTTGCTCTGATGGTAAAATACGTAAATTTAGCTTGAGTCCATCACGGCAACTGAGCTGCAGCATGGCTTGCAAAGTACGTGTCTAGGATCAGTGTCAGACTTTTCATACGGAAACCATGTCTATGTTTTATTTAAATGTCACACAACGTAAAAACTATAAGGTGCAAGGGACAAATCAGTAGCTAAGAGCTCGCTGAAAGCAAAGAGCTAACAAGTGCTAAGGACACGCAAACGGTGCAATGCTAAGCGCAGACAATGTGACTGCGGACTTAAAATAGTTTTCCTGATGAAAATAAGGTTCATGTGATGCAGAGCATTAAATTGGTGCAGACTCCAGGGAAATTGAGTCTGGGACTGTATTTAGGCAATATTTATTCTTAAACCCTTCAAGGACAGACACTATGTTGTTGTAAAGAGGTTTGTGTACTTCAGTGACCCTCTGCGCTATGTCAAGGGACCATCATGTTGGCTCACCACCTGCAAGGTGAAGGATATAGGTAAATTGTTATCCAGGTGGCCAGTTTTGTAAGAACTAGACCTTTTTTGCTAATAGAACACCGCTTAAAATACAAAAACTGTTTCTTTGTGGTTGAGACAGGGAGATTGGTCAGGGTTGAGGTAAAGCTGAATGGATCGAAGTATAGATATATTCTTAATGAAAACCCGATCCAGAGCGCCTAAGACCTCAGACTGGGCTGAATGTTCACTTTTTAACAAGAAAAGGACCTAAGCACACATCCAAGGCACCACTGGCCTATACATAACTCGAAGAAAATTGAACATCTGTAAAGAGACCTGGAAATGGCTGTCCATCAGTGGTGCCCATCCAATCTGAAAAAGCTTGAGAAGATCTCCAGAGAAGAATAGCAAAAAAATCCCCAAATCCAACAGACATAGTGGTATCACACTCAAGAAGGCAAGATGCTGTGACTGCTTCCAAAGGTTCTTCAATTAAGTACTGAGTAAAGAGTCTGAATACTTATGTCAATGCAGTATTTTAGTTTGACATGTTTGGTAAAGATCTAAAAGATACCTATTTACTTCTAATTTAATATAAGTACAATTTTTAGAAGTAAAAAATATATACAATTCAATTTAATACAATGTAATCGACTGACCACAATTCAGTTGCATACAGTAATGCTTTCTAGTCTGATTAAACTATTAATCCGTTATTAATGTTTTTTTTATTAAGCTCCTTGTAACATGGTTCATTGTGTGTTATTATAACTAATAACAATGCTAAACAGGGGTGACTACAGACGGTGAGAAGTGAAATCGTGCAACACCCTGAGGTGGACTGAAACTGATGCAAAACACCCACACATATCTACTGAGAGAGACAGGCAGAGAGAGATAGTGTGTCCTCCTTTAATCTATCATCTTGAGCTGTTTATGTCTTTCAGTCTTGTCACCTTGGGCAGTGTTTGGCACAAACACATACCCACATGTGGATCGTACGCCTTTGCCCTTTTTTGGCTCCCCTTTTAAAGGACACTTTTGAGAGTACCTTGACCTCAATTTACTGCTCTTCAAACGGAGTTTAAAACTGTTGCTTGATGATTTGTAATTTGACATCCAGTTGCCTTTTTAATAGACAAAACATCACCATCTGAAATATGATTGTTAACAAAAGAAGAAAAAACAGTGCTGTAGACCTTCAGGATAAAAAAGACAAACTGGGATGAGTCAGTATAACTTTGTGAGTTTGTGTGTAGGTACTGATGGACACGAACAGGAAATATCGCACTGTAACGCTGACATTAATTGTAGCTGCAGAGGTTGTTTGATTTGGTAAAATGTGTGTGTGTGTGTGTGTGTGAGAGAGAGAGAGAGAGAGAGAGAGAGAGAGGGAGAGAGTGTGTTTGTGTCTCACCTTGTCTTGCTATACTTTGCAATACAAATGTCCTTACAATGATGGGACAATTTGCAGTTTTTATTATGCAGGACTGTTTTTCCATTTCTCACTTCAACTTTTTTTTTTTTTACAAAAACACAAAATGTTTTTTAAATGCATATTATATACTGAGGTTAAGGTTATTAAGTAGCTTCAGTAATTGTTTATAGTCATTAATGTCAATGGAAAGCATTCATAAATACAGTGAGACAGAGGTGTGTGTGTTTGTTTGTTTGTTTATTTGGCTTCTTTAACGTCGCCATCGGCATCAGTGGCCATCTTAGCAACACACACAAGGTTATATCCATACACAAGTTCATTTCAAGACTAGTCACATATATACACACACAAGTCAATGCCAATTTAGAGACACCAATTAACCTTACAGGCATGTCTTTGGACTGTGGGAGGAAACCGGAGTACCCGGAGTAAACCCACACAGAAAGGACCCAGCTTAGGCATAGTACTGATTAGCTACATTTAACATTATGTCTATGGAAAGTGCTGACACTAACAGTGGAAGAAAACACTACGTCCTACAAATTATATAAACTATCGCTATGATTGTCGGCATGTCATGTGTGTCTGGGTTTGCGTCTGTGTTATGAATTTTGATCATTGATTTAAAAAAAAATTCCAAAACATTAATCTAGGTCTTCATGATTTTGAAACCTGCTCATGTCACAAACAAGCGCAGGCCAGCCAGCGGACTGCTAATATTTCTCCTATAAATTCTTTATTTGATTTTTAGCATTAAATCAATAGTCAAGCCAGACATTAAGCTCACATTCTCCCTCTTATTCTATTTGTAGTGGATCAACTGAGAAATGCATCTGAAGGTTGCTCATTAATTTTAGAACTGAAGCTATGAGACAAGGCAAGTCAACAGCTAGAGCAACTTTTCACAAAGTAGTGTGACAGTGCTTTAAAAATAATTACTTACAGTACATTGGTGTACATAACACAGCATGTTTTACACTTACAGTTACAGTATGTACTTATCAACTACTGTGCTACAAAAGTGTTCTGCAAAACAGCAAAACAACCCTGCTTCCAAAGGTCTAACTCACTGATCATATAAGAGGGTAAAGATAACTGCCACAATTATGCAAAAAAAAGAACGTTGGATATCAAATGAATATGGTAACCAGAATTAACTGAGAAACTCACACAAGATTTTTCTTTGGCTAAAGTATTAATTAAATCAGTTAGTGCTTTTAATGTTTATGTTGCTTATGTTTCATGTTGGGAGGTTCCAGCTTCGGTTCCTGGCCAAGAGATTTAGACACGTGTGTAGAGTTTGTATGTTCTCATACGTTTTTTATCTGGCTACTCTGGCTTTCTCCACTTTCTAAAGACCTGCCTTAGGTCAGTCGATGTCTCGGTGCTGTCCCAAAGGCAGTGTGTGCTTGTATATTAGTTTGAACGAATGGATATTAAAAATTATATGAATTAATGAAGGTTAATGTTGTAGTTGTGTTTTACTAATCTTCACTGTTTTCACAATTTTCTGGCGGTTCAGCTGGAAAATGACCAAAAGTCTCACTGAACTTGCCAGCAAAGCTGGATGACAGCATCCCACTGTTGAAAACAGTTTTTATCTATGTAGCTAGCCTTCCCCGGAGCAATTTATAGCTACATAATCTATTGAAATAAAGTTTTCTGGGCATTTTGAACCAAACTTATACAAAAAAATGAATGATTGGTATTTAACACAGCTCTACCTACTTGGAAGCCTTTTTTGCAATGACAAACCCAAATTTAGTTTGTAGCCTAGCAGTAACGCAAGTGATTTCCACTTATTAGTTTAGTTGTTCAAGTTAAAGCAGATTTACACATCATCGGACAGATGAAAAATGCAAGCTCCAAAAAACAGCCCTACATACCTGAGAAACCTTTCGCACAACCTCTCCAGCCATAACGAGCCCCTGGACAAAGGACCTGGCAGCCACGAAGGTGTGCGTGACCTTGAGCTTGAACTCTCGTACCGTGTCGCCAAAAGGTCGAAGTGTCTCTGCTTGTTTCACCACACACTCCAGATAATCCTCGTTCATACTGTAGCGCCCATTGAGCGCCCGTGCCAGCTTCTCAAGCAGCCGTGCCCAGAAATCATTGAGCACATCCTCCAGGTTGAGATTGGAGCCACGGTAGTAAACCCGCAGATCTGAGAACAGCTCCTGAAAGAGCCGCGTATTCTGGGAAAAGAAGGGGTTGAATGCAGGCTGGAAGGAGTTGTGGAGAGATGCTTCAGAGAGGTTTAACAGCTCTTGGATATATCCTGTGACAGACAAACACACATTGTTAACAACAATAATAATTAACATTTTATGTTGTATTATATATCAGGTTTATCAGATGTGTATACCAACAATTCCAAAGACGTGCAATTATGTCCAGTTTTAGAGAAAAGTAAAGCAATAAAATGTGTCATAGTATGAGCATCCAGACAGATCACAGCTCAGTAAATCATTCACTTTTTGTACACATTTATTTTTGCACTGAAAACTGCTCTGACCTGGCATAACAAGTTGTGTTAACAACCTGATGTTACTCCATTTACTACTCTTCCATGAAACTATTAACCTAACAATAGCTCAGAATGTCGGAGTTGTTTCATATAATTAATTTACCTGGCAACAGAGTAGATCACATGGTAGATCTTGTGACAAAAATTCAGCATCATTTATATGCAACTATATAAAAAAAAACTTCAAATTCCACACAATGGACACTCTACATATATACACCTGTTAGTGAAAGATGCAGACAATATAAGTAATCATAGTGAAAACACAAGAAACCTGTTTAACCACCTAAAAAGCACCTCAAAATGTACACTGCAACCCAGAAAGTGTAGGGACTTCATGTGGGTGCAACAGTGCTTTTCTATATGCAGTGATTTCTCTAAAAAAAGTTAATCCTCTTAAAATCCTCTTGAAAACTACTTACTAAAGGTGACACAGCTTACTACTTACTAAAGACCTCACACCTTCAAGATCCCTGGTTCGATCCCGACCCTTGGCTCTGCCTGTGTGAGGTTTGCATGTCCTCCCCGTGTCTGCATGGGTTTTTTTCCAGGTACTCCCGTTTCCTCCCACATTCCATAGGCATGCACGTAAGGTTAACTGGTGTTAAAAGTACTCCTTAGTGTATGAATGTGTGTGGGAGTGTGCGTGCCCTACGATGGGATTGGCGCCCTGTCTGGGGCTGTTCCTGACTTGTGGCATGGGCTGTGCTGCCAGATAGGCAAAGACCGTCAACAGGTGAGAAAATGAATGAATGAACTACTTTTAGGTCATATTTCTTTCCGTAATACTGCAATGCCTATGATGTACACAAAATGTAGACATCCAAAATGAACAATGTCTGTTTTTGCCAGTACTAATAATATTTGGTCTTGAAGACTTTCCCAGTCATTTTTGACTTTATCTCATTATTAATATTAACAATCAGTCCTTTTTATACCCGCTCTGTCCATTTCAGGGTGACAGGGACCAGAGCCTAAGCAGTAGCACGGTGTTAAAATGCATTTTCTTCCAAATTACTCTATTGGGAAGATAATAGTGGATAAGATATTGGACTATAGATCAGAAGGTTCAGTGTTCAAAGCCCACCACAGTGTTCCAAGCTGCCACTGTTGGGTGCTTGAGCAAGGCCCTTAACCTACAACTGCTTGGACTGTAAGACTTTATCTGTTGTGTGCCGCTCTGGATAAGAGCATCTTAAAACGACATTCTTAAAAACAACAGGCTTATAAAACAACAAGAAAAATATTTGTGATTATACTGTGACTTGTGATCCAATCCAAACAAGTGATATACTATGATTTTGACAGATTATACAGAAATATGCTGTATGATTATACAGAAATATACACTGCTCACAAACATTAGGGGATATTTAAAATAAATACAAAGAGGATCCCACAAGAACTGCTGGACAGTCTGATCCTGTCCATGCCCTATCACTGTCAGAGTGTTTTGGCAGTTTTGGGTGAACATCCACCCTACTGAACAGTCAATCTGGGGCATTCTCGTCCAGTTTAGCATGCTTCTTTTCACCCCCATGAATATATCCCTTACTACTCAATCACCATAATTGAGTTTGCATTTGCATGATCAACTTTCTTTGACTTTTTGACTGCTTTTATAATATATTAAATGTATATCTAAGTGATTCATATTCATTTTGAAATATCCCCTAAATCTTTGTGAGTAATGCCCAAATGGTGCCTAGGTTTGCAACAAGACAATCTTATCACATGAACAGACATTACTTACTATGCAGTCTAATTGTTATAGCTAGCAATGATATAACATGTCATTTCGTCATCAGTTACTGAATGCACAAAGACGGTGAGTCAGTTTCTATTATGGCTATGTTCATTTCAGCTTTCAAACATTAAAACATTGCTTCAGCTACAACATGCTCAGCCTTCTACTACAGACATGTCTTATCAGTACAGCACCAGCGGTAAAATTAGCTCCCTCATGCAGGACAAAAGAAGGGAAATACTCTGTCGCATGTAGTAAATACAGTACACATGTACTGAAGAGAAAACTGTGGATTAAGATTGTGTAGTTTGGCGACTGCATAAGCTTACTGTGACCGAGTGACAAGGTTATATAGCTGGTACATGGAGAGGACTGTAACAGGCAGGTATAAACACAGAGAGAACATGCTGTGCATATATATGATTGTTTTTCCCAAATGTGACACAGATCTGATGGATTTCAGAGTACACTGTAACAAAACTCAATTGTTCAAGCTTGGGATCAGAGTGCAGAGTCAGTCATGATACATTGCCCATGGAGAAGAGATCAATAAGAGTCTTGTTCGAGGGCTCAACAAAACAAAAAAACTGTCATTTATAACGTATTGTCTTGCATTCAGTGCCTTAATACGAGTGGTGTTACTCTGTGACTTCACATGAACTGCCATTCAAAACACACACACACACACACACACACACACACACACACACACACACACACACACACACACACACACAGTGAAATTAAACAGGATAATACAACTTGTGAAATGATGACAAAGGGAAATATCCCTCGTACACAACTGTATGAAATGTAAACCAGCAAAGGATATACAGACAAGTCAAATGCTTACTAATCTAGACTTACTTCACCAAATTGAATAATTTATGGAAAGTCACAATGGCTATGAAAAATACACTAACAGATTGTTAGAACCCTGTGCAAGGGAAACACTTAAAAGAATAGTACGATGGACCTGGTACTTTTGTTTGAACCAAAATTGCATAGATAAATAGTATTAGGAAAATGCACATGATCAGACAGATGGATCAGAGACTCTACGACTGACTGTGAACCACTTTATATTGCTTCTGTGAGGGAGAAAACAATCAAGGAGTACGACTAATAGGACAGACACATACAAATGCCATTTAAGTAGCAAAAAATCATGCACAAAACACTAATAACTTGCACAGAAAGTCTTCAAACCCATAGACCAAGTTAAAATGGTCTCTATTCCCAGCATGAGCTAACAAGCAATTGAGCTCACAACTGGTAAGCTAAAAACACACACACAACCGAGCAAACACACGCACAAACACACGAATTCGATCTGCTTTTAAACTTTTCCCTTTGCTCTTGGACCTGCAGCATTGATTGGCTGTTGAGGTGACCACATGAATGATTGACATTTAAAGTTTGGAAGTTTAAAGACTTGAAAGAATGTTTTATTCTAATACGAATGCTTTATTCTAATTGACTATAATTGTCATGTCCTCAATCGTTAAAACAAAAGGACAATGTGGCAGTGCCTAAAAGGGTGTTTTGTTTGGCTATACTGAGCGTGCTACTGTATTTCTACATTATTCTTTATGACAGGTTGTGGTTGTGGTCAGTTCAGATTTGGGTGAGACTTCTAAGAAGTAAATTCAAAGGGCAAGTTCACGTTCAGACGGGCTTGGCTGAAAGCTTTGCTAAAGCGACTCTGGAAGTTGGAAGGACATAATGAATGAATACCATTGGTTTTGTTTGTAAAAGCATTGGTACAGTTTAGACAGTTAAAAAGGAGCTAATCCAAACCGTATATGCAATGCCAAGTCGCTAGTACTTGGCTATATAGTACTGTAAATGTTTTAGCAATACTATAAAATATTATTTATTAAGTTGTTTTACTGATAATTACTGTATATTTTTTCTACTGCTTTATATTTTTACTGTTATTGCTGCATGCTCATGTTGTCAAGTACCAAGTTATGTATTGATTGGATTCATTCATAAACAAAACAATTACATTATACTCCTTAAAACATGTCTACTATTAAAATATGTCTTTGTTATACACACCATTGCCATGACAAGAAATTCTATATACTGTAATAGAGGACTTTGGCCATAAAGTCAACTTATAGTTTACATTTAGCAGACACTTTTATCCATATTGTATCCAGAGAGCTCACAATCCAACTAATCATGGGATAAGTGGCTTGCTCAAGGATCCAACAATGGCAGATTGGCAGGTTGGATTTGAACCCTGCATCTTCTGGTCGTTATCCCAGTACCTTAAGGTCACCACAGTTGACCACAAATCCTTAGAGAAAAATGATTATTTGGGTGTTACTTATGGTTAACTGTATTACTCCAGCGTTCAAAAGTCATGCAGCTTTTTTACCGCTTCAACAACAGGCATTTATGTTTAAAGTGTTTAAAATTACAACCCTTAGATTTCCATTAGAAGTCTCTATTATCGTTGATATATTTAGAATAATTTCACATATGCTGTAGATTTGACAGAATAAGCTTTCCTTTACTGAAAACACCTTCTTCCACTCTCCTAAAGTAGGCATGCAGAAGTTCTGGGGAAAAAAAGCATAGGGTGAAAGACATGTGACAACACACACATTCTACTTCATCCATCTTCAGTTCTTTTCATCAGTTAAGGTGGAAGACATACATCTACACACAGATTAAGGGATTGGGAAACCAGTCGTGCAAGCCAAAAAAGTGTCGCGTTTAATCCCCTCTCTCTCAGAATTGTCTTAATGATTCCTGACACTGCACAGCAAGCTCACTTTAAAACTATCAAACGTTCCCTGGTTCGTATGCCCTGACACATTTATTTATTATAAAATAATATATAACTGACTCAGTTGCTATGAAGTAATTTCATGCTAATGATTAGTATGGAAAATGTTCAATTCAGTAGTATTAAGAGGATTTAAGTTAGGTCAGGCCATCTCTCTTTACTAAATGGCCAATGAATATTCTTTGGAGAACTTTTTATGGATTCCTGCTTCCCCCGAAACACATCCAAAATACACCCCAATGCTTTGCAGCCACTGCTTGAAGACCAAAGATGATCAAGAATTGGGTTGTCATAACAGTAGAGCACTGTGCTTAAAAATATCAATATAGCAGCATATTGCAATATTTTTTTTCGCAATACAGTACGTCGATCTTCAGTTCATTAGTTTGGAAGAATTCATTACTTGATGGTAATGGATGTTAACTACGATTTCTGCTCATTTTCCAGCGATGTCGAAGTGCAGTGTTTTGACTCAATTTGTCTGCTCAATTAGCAGTGAGACGTTATGTATTAAGGCAAATCATATTATACACATTTATACACACTTGTATTTCTGTGAACTATGTGGAATATCTCCATATATATCGTATGGTGAAGTCCCTTACAATATCCGCCCCTACCTCACAGTCGCCGGACCTGAACCCAATCAAACATTTAAGGGAATGCTTGGAGACACCATTCGGTAACAACACAAGCTGCTCTTTGCGATATTATGAAACAATGATCATCATATTTAACACTGACTCATGCAGCTCATGAGACAGCACATGCTAATCCAATACTGAAATGCATAATATTATTTATTCTTTATTCAACATTTCACTCTGACTGTGTGGTTCGTAATGGCAAATGCTGTATTCAAGGAAAATGCAAAATAAAAGACTTACTAGTGCTCTCAGATTTCTGGTTCTCAGTGTACATTTTACATATTAAATAATGCATTGATTTCCATGCTTTATTCACCGCAAAGAAAAAAAATGAGTTTGACCTCCGTATGCAGTAGCTGAAACCACTTGCAAGCTTGTTTGTGGTAAGCAAAAACACAGAGATAACAAATTGTTCCCTGTGGCTACATGACTGGCATTGTTTGCATGAGGTTGATTGTGCGATGATTAACCATAGTAATGTAATATAGATTACACCCATTCATTTACCTAACTGATTTTGTGTAATGTCTTTTAATGATGACTTTACAATCCACTAACTACGACATCAATTCCAATGAAGCTGGGACGTTGTGTAAAACACAAATAAAAACAGAATATGGTGATTTACAAATCATTTTCAACCTATATTCAATTAAATACACTACAAATACAAGATATTTATTGTTCAAATGGATAAACTGTATTGCCTTTTGCAAATATTTACTTACTTACTAATTTGATGCCTGCAACACGTTTTTGGGAACTGAGGACATTAAGGCTTTGTAGGTTTGTAGTTGTAATTTGTAGTCGATCAACAGTCCGGGGTCTCCGTTGTTGGATTTTGTATCAGGCCAGTCTAGTATCCATATTCTTTTACTATGAATGTGGCTTGACATTGTCTTGCTGGGATAAACAGGGATGCCCCTGAAAACAGATGTTTCTTGGTTTCTTGGATAAAAGCGTATGTTGCTCCAAATCCTGTATTTACCTTTCAGCATTAATGGTGCCTTCACAGATGTGTAAGTTACTAATGCGATGGGCACTAACACACCCCCATACCAATACAGATGCTGGCTTTTGAACTTTGCACTGATAACAATCCGGACATTAGTTTTCCTCTTTGGCCCAGATGACACGATGGTTTTCTGAACCCATCTGTTACAAAAAGATGTTGGTTTTAAATGCAGTGTCGCCTAAGGGAACATAAGTCACAGGCACTCAATGTTGGTTTTCGGCCTTGCTGCTTACTTGCAGAGATTCTGTGCAATTGCATGATAAAAAATGTTGTTCTTAAACTGTTGGACTTTTTGCTCATGCAGTTATTCACAAAGTGGAGAACCTCGCCATATCCTTGCTTGTAAATGACTGAGCCTTTTATACATAATCATGAAACTCATCTGTGGAATGTTCCAAACAGGTGAAGCGTTCCTCCACTTTTCCAGTCTTTCTCATCTTTTTTGGAACGTGTTGCATGCTTCAAATTCAAAAATGAATATTTGCAAAAAAACAATAAAGTTTATCCATTTGAACATAAAACATATTGTCTCTGTAGTGCATTCAATTAAATATAGGTGGAAAAGGAATCATATTATCTTTATGAGAGTCCACAGTCTGTCCCAGAAACACTGAATAAACTAGACTGGACATGTTCAAGTGTGTCTAGAGCCAATACATCTACTGCCATTCTTCTCAAATTTGGGAGAGAACTGGTGAAACAGAGATAAACACGTGGAAAAGAAACCAAACTTTACACAAACTTAAGTCTCAAACATAAGTCGGTAAACCTGTACAGTATCAACACTAACTTTCACCATTCATCATGTAAAACACATGCTAACCTGTGCCACAAAGGGCTCATCCGTTAACGCTTGTATTTGTGTTAAGCTTTATAGCGTGTGCATAAACAGCAGCTACCTAACGTGTTTATAGTACCATAAAATAATATACAGCCTTACTGTATATCCAAAACTGTAACATCAGCACTATCAACACTTGCACTTGAACAAATGGTCTGAGACAAAGTAATTTTCCCTCTCATGAAGGTCGGCACAAAAGTCAGCACTTCTTAAGTGTCAGTGGCACCATTGTGTATTTGTGACTAAAACAGACACACTTAAATAAGATAATGTAGGTAAAATGATGATGGGATCAATAACGGAATAAACTGCAAGAGCAGGATGCCAGGTATTGATAATTACTGTAAAACACTTCAGTAATGTCCTCAGACCTGTGTCGGACATCAATGCAGCATTGAATTGAATATGTTCTTCTGATAGATTTCATTAAACACATATATGACTCAAGTGACATATGATTTGAAAATCACAATGTGATTTTCTGGATTTTTTATTAGTCTTTCACAAATTCACAGTTGCAGTTGTTTTAGATATGCTGGACTCCACTGTACTCTAGTTGGTCACACCATGTCACTGTGCACTGTAATGTGTATGTATTACTTAGAGTCAAAGTCAAACTTATTTATATAGCACTTTTTACAATGGTGCATCATCTCAACTATCTTAAAAGGCCAATCCCAAATTCAGCAAGCATAGGACGAGACACCTAGTAGCAAGGACAAACTTCCTGAATATAGAACAAAGAAACCATGGGAGGACCAAGGCTCAAAAAGAAACCCATCCTCCTTGGGTGGCCTAGATGATATTGTGGACTGGACTGATATGATGATTTTTTTTAGTTCTAGTTAGTACTCAAGCTGCTGCATGTTGCACTAGCTAAAGTGTATTTAGAGATTTACTAGAGCATCCAGCAAGTAAAGCCTTACAGTAATCCAACCTCGACTTTATAAATGCATGAACCAGTTTCTCAGCATCTTGAAGAGAAATTAGATTCCTAAGTTTAGCAATATCACGTAACTGAACGAAAGCAATTCATTTGACGTTATTAATGAGAGATCTGAACAAAGTAACAACTACATTTTTTAGGTTGGACTGGGCATTACTGAAGAACCATCTAGATTTAGGTTACAAGTAGCCAACCTGTTTTTCACAGTCTTGGGTCCAACTAATAAAACATCGTTTTATCCGAGTTAAGTAAAAGGTAATTAAACACATCAAATTTACACATCTGCACACTCTTAATATATATGATACCATTACCATTTTTTTCTATATAAGACAATGGTTCTTGCACTGTCACTTTTCTTTATTAGTAACTTTATAAGTAACATGGGGGTGAAAGAAAAACAAAGAAGCAAAAACGACAAAACAAAAGAAATAACGTAAATCGAGAACAAATAGAAATGAATATGCTGACAATTAAAGATAAAGAAAGAATATATAAAACAATATATTAATAGAAAAAAGAGAGAAATATGAACCAACGAAAAAGAAATAAAAAGGTATGAATAGCTACACAGGAAAATAGAAAAAAAAGACTCAATTATATAGGCCATTGTCATTTTATTAGTGTAATGACTGCAATGAACCCGTAATTACTTGATTTATATGACTAAACTGTATTAAAATTAATACAGAATATACTTTTAAGAAGCGCAAGGAAAAAGAAAGCAAAAAATAAAGAACGAATGAAGGGCAGTGAAGGAGGATGTCCACTTTTATTGCTGCCACATTCCTCCCTCCTCTTCCCCTCTTTCCACTCATCCATCTCAGTGACAGGCGTGATGGTCTAATGGCATCAGTGGCATTGTATCAGGACAAGCTCATCTGTTAATTTGCGGACAAGTCCTCGATAGAGAGACTTTCAGGGCGGAGAGAGGATGCTGACAGGGATGGGGGGCTGGAACAGACGTCAGCCAAGGCAGATGAAACCAAATTTGTTTATTTTATTTGCTTATTTCAGGAAGCTATGAATTATTTAATTAAGCAAGTGCAGTGAGAATGAGGGCATTTTATAACCTTTAAACTGACTACGTTTTGTTAATTTCATTCACACACAATTACCATTTAAGCTCCTAATGCTTTATCCATGTTTTACCCTGGAGGAACGACTGAACGACTCGAGGACAAAAGACAGCAGTATAATATATACATAGATTTTTCCGGCGGTCCATTTCCTTTTTTCTTTCAAAATGTGTCATTCTCTCTCGCTGCTGTTTCCATATCTACTCGTCCGTCCACATTTCTGCTCCTGTCTCTCCCTCCATATCATTTATCATTCTTCACTCCTGTCTTTTTCCTTCCATCCTTCTCACTTTGTCATGTCCTCATTTCTTTCGCTCTTTTTAACCTGCTGTATCCATTTTCCATGGTTTCGGCTTGCAGGCTGTAAACAGTAATTTACCATCTTTCACTCATTCACATAGTTCCACGTACCCTATAGATGCACTTTGTAGTTCTACAATTGCAGGAGGAAGTCCATCTGTTTCTCTACATATTTTGTTCGTCCCCTTTACCCTGTTCTCTAGATGTGAAGTCACAGAAAGCAGCTCAGCTTTTGTTCCACATTTTATGTATTAGTCCTTCATCAGGGCTCCTACAAAAATACCTACAGGCTGCAGGTGGCTTGATATTTTTGGTAGAGATACGGAGGTGTTTAAAAACTCCAAGAGCACTGCTGTGTCTGATCCAGCACAACCCACACATTCACACTCCTCTGCCATGTCAGTGTCACTGCAGTGCTGAGAAGGATCTACCACCCAAATGATACCCGACTATGGGGGTCTTGACCATCTGAGAACAAACTATAGGTAAAGGGTAAATTATGTAGACAAACAGATGAGCTACAGTCCATAGAAATACATTTGTATAAATACAAAGTGTATCTCTGTGGTAACTTTTCTCCATTTCTCCAGTGAGCTCCATTGCTCCAGCTCCAGCACCAAAACCTTAAAAACTAATGCCAAGGTTTGGCACCAACAAAACCGAATGGTGCCTACAGTTTTCTGTAATCAAATGCAACGTGCTGTCGAAGTTCACGCTGATGATGTGAAGCCAAAAGGATATGCAACTTTCTAGCTCAACTTTATAGCGAAAGAAACATTAATTGTATAACCTGTTTATACTTTTACATTAGCATTAATGTGTTCCATATCTGTATTGTGTCTGTAAAAATAAATTAAGCTAACACTTTTTACACACATCGATTCTTTTTTACTTCCTGAAAGCTACTGTAATTATGGTTTCTCATGGGCTATTACTAGTACATTATACACTGTCAAATGTGAGCAAAAGCTCTCTATAACAGGCAAGAAATGGCTGCTTCGATACAGAAGCAGGCTTTGGATGGTAGCTGCTCTAATTTCTGCGGTGGTCTGAAAAAAAGACCCGAAATTACTATAAGCACAGCACATGGCTCAAAAATAAAAACAACTGACAAGCATTTGGCAATTTCACAAAACAGCTATCAGTAACACAAGCATTTACAAACACTACACAATACGAATGAGTCAAGAAGACTGAAAGATGGCGTTTCCTACTGTAATGTGAAGAACATGTCTACCATATCAATAAAAATGCCTTGTTAAAATTTTACATGGCAATATTCCATTTCTTTTTACATGCTATTTATGACTTGGCATTATGTAAAACGCTTAATGTTTCCAATAAATGAACATTATTTTCTCCTATTTACTAAACTTGCTTTTTACATTAAAACTGAGATGTGCCCTTTTTAATTACTAAGTGTCGTGTGCTATGATTTGAAATCACTAAAGAAGGCATGCTTACATTAGAAATAATGAGCGAACTCTGAAGGCAAAATATAAAACGAAAAGACTTGTTCATTAATCATAATCAAGGTTTTCAATGTTTAATTAATCACAAATATGGATTATGTTATTATTGACGTCATATCACCTAGCAGTACTCCACACTGCACTTGGTCTCACTTCTGTATGAATATGGGAAGTGTACTGTACGGAGCATTGCAGGTACTCCTACACCAGTTCATAACACTGTCGAAAGGGCACTGTAAGACTGTAAACAATTTCAAGGACAGACGGGGGTTCCCACAATGTGGCGAATAAATAGATGGCTCATACATACCTGTAACAGCTCCAGCAGAGATTTCGACTGAAAGGAAAGACACTCTGTAATAATGCACGCTGGGATCAATAATCAACACCAGCTAATAAATATACGCACACTCAGAAGGAGTACCAAGAATAATTACTCTAGTTTAGTTTATTAGTTTCACCAGTGTCAGTATTTGATGGGCGGCAGATGCATTTCTGCTTGCGTAATTCTATGTGGACATAGAAGATAGATCACATTAAAACATTTATTGAATGTGGTCAAAATACGACTTCGGATCACCAGCAAATGTGGTTTGAGCTATCTGATTTACATTTATGTCATTTAGCAGATGCCCTTATGCAGAGCAACTTACAACTGATACAATTGTATAATCCAAGCAACTGTGGGTTAAGAGCCTTACTCAAGGATCCAACAGTGATAGTTTGGCAGAGGTGGGATTCAAACCCACAACCTTCTGGTCCATAGTCCAATACCTTAACCACATATCCACCACTTGATGCACACAATGCAGTCTGGGATGATAATCTAGCCTGTGTGAAGTGAAATCTGACCCATTAAACTAATGGAATCTTTCAAATTATTCTTCTATAACATTTAAGAGGTCTATTATTTTAAACTGGTTCACATGGTCCTTGATTGATTTGTGGTCCATTTGTTTATTTCTATGTGATTTATTTAAGGAATATATTAAAATATTAAATATTAAATATATTAAGGATATTAATTTGATATAATTTGATATAAACAGCCATGACAGTAATAGACCAGCATATTGTATATATAAGCATATAAGTATTTTCTTCTTGGGACAGAAATAAAAGCTCTTTAGATTATTTTGATAGATTTATTTCACATTCAATCATTTAGAATGGCTTAGTCCAAATGACTGACACAATTTTTAAGGGTTAAGGCTCTTGCTCGATGACCCAACAGAGGAAGCCTGGCAGAGGTGGGATTTGAACCCTGGACCATGTTTTCTCCACTCCAGTATTTTACTTTGTAGGCCTTTCTATAAACGTGTACACATAAAGGTTTATGACAGAGCTTTTCATTCATTGTTATGTGGTTACAAAGCATTGCATCAGTTTTATACACTGTAATAATTTTCCATATAACTACAATAAAGTACTGTTATTAGTTAACTGGCATCTGTTATAAGCCTGTTAGCATGTATCATATTGAATTACTGTGTATAATTACACATGACACATGGCAGTTAAATTATTTAGTTCACACTGACAGTTCACAGTGCCACCACCAATTCAGAAATCTGCCAGCTGCTTCGTTAGCCCCCAAATAATGCGAATGAAAATGCTTTAATGATTTTCGCTAACTTGAATTGATTGGATTTCTGCATTCTATAAAAAAAAGTTTTACAAAGGGAGAAATAAACTTTCAAATACCATATACCAAATACCACACTGAAATAAAAACTGATTTCTGGCCATGCTAACACCTCCACATGCACAAACATATGCAAACAGCCTAACCAGAATCAATGAAACAGCATGTTTGGGAATAAAAAGGTTGCAATTTATAGCTATTCAGAAACTGTTCTTTTTTAAATCCAAGGTCAGTATGCTAAAACACAACCTTGTATGCAAAGCACATAGCCTAAGATTCCTAAGCATAAAAGAAAATGTCTTTTTTATTTTGACCAAAATGCAGTTTTGAAAGAAAAATTCAATAGCTGCCTTCCACCTATGAAGTCAATTTTAATAGCGTACATCAAAATTAAACAAGCGTTTAAGGAGGTTTTATAGGGAACAGCCAAACTGGTGCAACTTCTCAATTAAATGCCTTTATGAACGATCTAAGCCTTGGTTTAAGAACATATAAGCTAATCTAAAATGCATGGGAAGATCAAAAAACAAGCTAAATTTTCACACCACTCGTTCACTCAAGAATGAGAAAAAGCAAAACAGTTTAGAAGGTTGTCCTGATCACTGCAATAATGTGTCATGCATTGGGCACCCCGATGTCAAGGGCACTACTACAGACCCAAACCTATGGGCTCATAAAACCCAGAAATCTCAGCTTTGGGAACCAGTGCTCTGCCAAATGAGTCACTCTATGAGAAACATATCCTGCCTGTGGAAAGGTGAGGTTTGTCGGTTGGTTTGCTCATCAGTTTCGCAGTATACCTGTGGTAGTGCAATCAGACCAGGGGTGCGCTGACATTATCACTGTATGATCCTGGATTTGAAAGAATTTAGGAATCATACAATTACACTGCCTTCTATAAAGATACTGTGCATTAGAAAATAACTGAATTGATGAATCAGACTTGCTCTTTTAGAATATTTGTTGATGAAAAAAATTCATTTAGGAAGCATATAATAGTAGAGAGCAGGTGGAAGAGAACCTGGAGAGGTGGAGGTTTGCACTGGAGAGGAGAGGAATGAAGGTCAGTAGAGACAAGAGGGAATACATGTGTGTGAATCAGAGGAAGGCTGGTGAAAATGTAAAATGCAAGGAGTAAAGGTCATAAAGGTGGATGACTTTAAATATCTTGGGTCAACCATCCAGAGCAATGGACAGTACAGAAAAGAGGTGAAGAAGAGAGTGCAGGCAGGATGGAGTGGGTGGAGACTGGTGTCAGGGCTGATGTGTGACAGAAGGATAGCAGCAAGAGTGAAGGGTAGTGAGACCTGCTATGATGTATGGTTTAGAGACCGTGGCTAAAAGACAGGAGCTTGAGCTGGAGGTGGAAATGAAGACGCTGAGATTTTCGTTGGGAGTGACAAGGATGGACAAGTTTGAAAATGAGCAGATCAGAGGGACAGTGAAGGTAGAGCAGTTTGGAGACAAAACTAGAGAGGCCAGGTTGAGATGGTGCAGACATGTGTTAAGGAGGAGTAGTGGATATATTGGACAAAGAATGTTGGAGATGGAGCTGCAGGGCAGAAGGAGAAGAGGAAGACCTCAGAGAAGGTTCATGGATGAAGCGAAGGTGGACATGGAGATGGTTGGTTTAACAGTAGAGAAGGCAGGGAATAGGGCATGATGGAGGCACATTATCTGCTTTGGCGACCCCTAAAGGGAGTAGCCAAAAGAAGATAATGCACAAGCTGATGAGCATTAATATCAGTCTAAGTGACAGACTTGCAATCATTCGCTCCTTCAAACTTCACTCGAGGTTTTTAGACTAAAAAGAAACTTGACTTTACATTTCTTTGTTGATGAGACACTTCAAAAGTATTAAACATTTCATAAATCATTTACAATGAGTACAACGATCAACGGTCCATCCAGCAAGTTCAAACAGCATTTTCAAACAGCAGCTTGTATAATCACACTACCATTTGTACACAATCTGTCTGACTGTGGATTGGAGTTCAAACTCTTTAGAGATGGTTTTGTAACATGTTCCAGCCTGATGAACATCAACATCAAGTCTTTTTCTGATGTATTTAGCATTCTCTTCACAGATCAGACTTGACACGTCCCTCTTCTTTAAATACAACCAATAAGCACTCAATAAATAATAGGGATGACAAAAAAAACAAGATGTAGAAACATAAACTGACTGCGAACGACTATATGCCATATATATATATCCACCCCCTTCTAGTGAAAAGAAGCAGACGCTGGCTGAGTTCTGCTGAGCCACGTGCTGGCCTATAGCCCTCATATTTTGAAATATACAAATTGGGGGAATATAGTCTAACCACAGAGTGTAGCTAAGCTAAATCTTAGATTTTTAAATATCTTACTGTAGCTTCACAAAACAATACATTGTATGCCTTTGTTTTGGCCAAAATGGTTCTAAAGTCTAATTGAAAAGATTTATTCCTATTATCTCTGAACTTGATTCAACAAAGCAGACACAAAACCCACCATAACATGGAGGGCCAAACTGTTACATCTTCTTTACTCTGGTCAGGGTACAATAATCAGCAATTTGCAAGTTATGTCAATGTAAATTTTGTCACCATACCTATAACGCAGGAAATCTATACATAAAAATGTCAACCTCTGATAACGAATTGCTCTTACCAAGATTTATTACCAATCCATCTATCTACCCATTCATCCATCTACCCATAAGCTTGTATTCATACTATACATCCAACCATCCACCCCTTCATCTATTCCTTCATACATCCATCCATGTATGCATCCATCTGTTAACATGCTGTATATGCATTAATCCCTATATCCACCTTTTAGTCTGTTACCATTTACCCATTTGATCCATCCAGCTATCCACGCAGCTTTTCATGCATTCATTCAGCCTCCATTTTTCCATTGTAGTGTTGTTAGCAAAGCTGCTGTTTACTCTTTGTTGGCTGTTACTGTGCATTGGTCCATTCTTCTATCCATCCATCCATCCATCCATCCATCCACCTGTTAGCATTTTGATCATTTATTATTTATTGATCAGACCCGATTCTGATCTACCTATTTCTCTATACATCCACCCATATACCTCTAATCACAGAATTCATTTGAACCATTATTGTTCATCTACACATATTTACATCCAACCACCCACCTTTGCACCACTTCATCCAGCCATCTGTGACCATAGCTGCCAGGTATTGTTGTTAACCGTTATTGTTATTGTCCCTCTGAACCAACAATCATTTGATCCAAACATCCATCTAGGTCCCAACCCACCAGTGCAGCCACCCATTCCCATTCACCCTGACCCATCTGTGAGCATCTGTCATTTGTTTACTGTTACTGTGCATTTAGCCATCTGTCCTCCATGTATCCATCTCTAAACAAAGCTGTCATTTACTGCTTTGAGTGTTATTGTGAGTTCATCAACCTCTCCATCCACTCGAACATGCATTACTAACTGCTTTAATTTTATTCAGAAATCTATTGGTACTCAACCTTGTCATTAGCCCAACCTCAACACTGGCTAAAAGCAAAACTACATACCAACTGCATTAGTATGCCATTAATGTTTTCATTCATTTAAACCCCATAATAAAACACAACAGCATTTACATACAAACACTTCTGGCAAGAGTACACAGTGAACAAAATGATGCATCATCATCATCATGACATAATGAGATATCATTATTAGCCGTCTATTTTATGTGTTTTGTTTTTGTTCTGAGTTGTTCAGTTACTAAGTCAGCTTTTGTCTACACTACAAAACAGATGTAATGCTGCATGTTGAATAAAAACTAACATGTTAAACAGAAAATAACATTGTTTAAACCTTCAACAGCATATCCTAAAACCGTTCTTGCTACAGCGACTTAACAGTGATGCCAGAGCTGCTTATTACACATCCATAGCAGCTCTGCCCATCCAATTTGAACTTCAAAGGAGACCAAGACATCCAAGGCTGCAAGCCTAGAATCTAAACACACACACACACACACACACACACACACACACACACACACACACACACACACACACACACACACTCTCTCTCTCTCTCTCTCTCTCTCTTTCTCTCACACAAACACTCAACTTCTCTTCTCTCTTTCTATCTATCTCTCTCTCCCTCTTTCTTCAGATCCGCTCATGTCACCTCCAATAAGGGATCATGATAACACTCAACGATAATAGGACGGCAAAACCAGCGATTAACCACTTAGTCAAATAGCTTTATTCCTATACAGGACTAAAGTACTGAAGTGATCTCTCTCTCTCTCTCTCTCTCTCTCTCTCTCTCTCTCTCTATCTATATATATAAATATATCTACTTATAAACCATGTCTATGTTTATTACAGTTTTTCTTTAATGATATCTCACTAATTCTTGCTCTCTGTATCTTGTAAATAGTTTTGCCTTAGGGGTAAAGGGCCATTTTACGCATACAACGTGTACTACAATAGGTTTCATGTTCAATTGTCCTCGAGGCTTGACTGATGAGTCAGCAGGGTAATCAGAAGTGTGATTATATTTACTTCATATATATGCTAAACTGGGGGCTAGAAGCTTTTCTCACAGAGCTAAGTTACCCTTGTTATCTCCAAAGCTAAAGTAGAGAACCACATGACTAAATAATTAGTTTAATTTTAATTAGTTTAACATATAGCTGATGAAGGCTGCTCTTTTGTCATCACTACCATGATGAAGCCTGCTCTTTGGTACAGCATAGTAAATCTGTAACATACGATAATTTTCATGCTCATTATGGGTACAATACGCATGTAGTGTTCTCACTAACCATGACATGAAACACAATGTCAGCTTGCCAGAATATATATATATATATATATATATATATATATATGCTGAATATAAGATATGGGAACTTTAATGTTATTGCTCTCATCACAGGCAGGTTGACCAATCAGCCCCATCATTAATATATATGCTAGGAATTAAGCTCTACCCTGAATCAGCTAATCTGAATACGTTTCTTATATCACCAGAATGCCATTTACAAAAAGAGTTACAAAAACTATATATAACACTTTCTTATCTAAAATATGTTTTGGGGAAAATATGTGTATCGTTTCCTGTAAGTAGACATATTGAAGGTATTACTGACCTATGCCTATCCTAAGGCATAAGCATGCCCTGTAGCAGTTTCTAGCCAACTGTAGTGTTGGGATGATCCCCTGATCCCTGGGTCTCTGTCCCTCAAACACCGCCAGTTGCTGCTGCATGCTTCACTCGGCAAGAGTGGAACGCAGTGCCTGGACTCAATCTCAGGTCCCTGCAGTGGTTGGCTAACATATTAACCTGCTACACCATCCTGACATTCTAAACCTTACAATCAAAAAAAAAAGCTAATAAAAATCAGTGTTTATTATATTCACTTTGACTTTTGTTTAATTGCAGACAGAACCCAATATCTTTAATGATACAGTATGACCGATCGGCTTATATTTATTATGTTCGTTAATGAATACCCATTGTGTAATGTTCCCATTGCATCGCCACAATTAAAAGACATTTTTGTTCCAAGGATTTCAGGTGCTATGTTGTCCCATTCTTCTTGCAAAAACATCTTAAGGTGTAAATTCCCTGCATTTTGTCTACTGGGGACAGGTCAGGACTTCAGGCAGGAAAATCCAGTACCTACATCTTCGCCATGCCTTTGTAATGTGGCCGACATTTAGTTACATTTGCATAGATGTCTCTGGAAATGATGTGGTTTTGAAGCCAAGCATGCATTGCTCTAAAATGAGAAGTGTAAATGACCTTTGACAACGGCACTGATACAATTCCATAACATGACAGATTCTGATTTTGGACTGATAACAGTCTAGATGGTATGTTTCACCTTTGTGTATACATACGTTATTCGACAGGGTCAGAAGCCCCTACCCAAACTCAGTCTGAGCTCAATGTCTTGGAACCGTATGTATTAAACCTCCCTCACTGTACCACCCTGGCACTCTATAACCTATATAAAAGATTCAGCAATCATGTAAGTAAATCAGAGAGAATTGTATTATTAACAATATTGACCTTAATGTGTTGGTTTCAGTCCCTTGTTTTAAGTATCATTGTACCTGCAGGTAATTGAAATGTTCGGGGTGAATAGGTGAATAATGCAGAATCTGACCTGCCACCACAGTCCTTTATGCTCTGCAGACCTGCCGTTACCTGCCGTGTGTTTGCCTTGGCATTAGCTTGAAAATGAAATTCAAATATGTTAAGCCCACATATTATAAATGCAGCATTAGTTCTCTGCCATTGTGGACCTTGAGTGTTTGCACTGCTTAAAAAAGAAAGAAAAAGGAAAAAAAATGCAGGAATGAAACAGCATTTGAGAGCTGAGGCTACAATTCTATGGGGTATTTAGGGTTACTGCACATGGCTGCAATGCCGTGTAGAGATTGCCCATACTGCCCATTATTTAGGCTTAACTTTGTATAGCACAGATAAAGAAAATTCAAATATGAATTGTATTATTTGTATAATTTATTAGCAATGATAATGACTAATACATTAAGCCATTGAGGAACCATGACAAAAGCTATGGGAAGTATAAAAATAACAGGAATGAGATCTTGTAACAGAAAAGGAATGCAAATAAATGGGTGATGTGTTGGCCATTGGAAATGTCACTGATAAAGGGCTAAAATGTCACTTCGATTTAAAAAGCCGACAGTTAGTAGTTCATTAAAGAAAGGGCCATATTGTGCTATCGGGGACTGCTGGCAGCCTCGCCGATCTGGGCCAGCCACACATAGCCCATCCAGATGGCACTGGGATCCGGGTGGACTTCAAAAAAGATCTTAGTGGGGGTGGCAGTGTGCTTCGCGCCCGGCTTTGACACGCCAGGGCTTGCCAGAGCCTCCTTCTCTCGCTCTCCCTCCCTTTTCCTCTCTCTCTCTGTCTCTCTAATACCTCTCTGTCTCTGTCTCACTGCGTGGGAATATGCTCGTGCACATGGCTTGCCGGAGTTATGAGCACTGTTCTGCTAGTTAGTATGGTGATCAGTGCTGTAGGCACAGAGAGAGGAGTGAAGCTAAATTTGTAGCCATTAGCGAACACAACAGCATGATATTAACAGCTGAGATACCTCGTGCTACTCACAACTGGAAATTCCACTGTGGTTATTCAGTACTTGACAAATATCCAAAAATACACAAATATAAACAGGAATTGTTTTGAATTAAATTAACTTTATTTGCATGATTTTAACTTTTAAGCATTTTAGCATCATTTAGGTTTAAAAACATGCTACCAGCCTTGTTACAGTAGGTATTAGCTATACAGTAGGCCAGTCTTCTACACCACACATGACTAATTAACTGCACACACTTAATTGTATATGGCATTTTATTATTAAAGTGCCTCTTTGCAAAACATACTTAACAACTTTTTAACAATGTTAAAACAACTAACACCAAGCAATACATAGCATTCTGGTAGTGTTTATCTGCCACCTTAGACCATTAAAAAACTAAGCTCCAGGGTCCAGTGCTAGTGTCCTTTACACCAGTCCATTTTAATAATGGGCAAGTTGATTAACATTTTGTGTACTCGCTTGCCAATCTATAAAACTTTCAGCAAAACTTTGACTGATCATACTACATCTACAAAGTTTCACAAAACTATAAGGACTGGACTAAATAGTTTAGGTCCTATTTATTAAACTTTGTCATATTTGATTATCTTTTATTTATTCTGGCTTATTTATTATATATTTTTTACTTTATTATACTTTTTAAAGGTTTACTTTTTGTAATATATGCTTTCTCTTTAAACTATTATGATAAACTTATTTGTTAGGTAACTTGGTACAATTCTTACATAAATTGTCTGGGCTACACAAGAAGGTCAGTCCCTTTTTGAAATTGGTTCTCCCAAGGTTTTATCCTTATAACATTTGCAGAGTCTTTCCTTGCCACTGTTGCTATGCATACTCCGTTAAGGCTATCTAAGTCTTAGATATTTGTAAAGTTGCTTTGAGACAATGCTTAGGTGTAATATGTGTTATGTAAATACATTTTTGGGCAGCACGGGTGCTCAAGAAGGTCCTGGGTTCAATCCCAGGGTGGAGCAGCCTGGGTCCTTTCTGTGTGGAGTCTACATGTCCTCCCTGTGTCTGTGTGGGCTTACTTTGGGTATTCCGGTTTCCTCCCACAGTCCAAAGACATGCGTGTTAGGTTAATTGGTGTCTCCAAATTGTCATTGACTTGTGTATGCAAACACCCCAGCCGTGTAACTAGAAACATGTGCATGCCTGTCCCAAGCCCAGATTAATAGGGAGGGGTGGAGAAAGCAATGGCAAACCACTCCACTATCCTGCTGAAATACTTCATGGATCACATTGATGAAAAACAGAAATGTATGGAGATCGATGATCCATCAAGTGACCGAGAGTCGGCCGCAACTGTACGGTTAATCCAATCCAAAAATAAATGTATATCTATTTTGTTTCCAGTTATGCCTAAATGCATGGCTTGCTCTAAATGGGTGTTGACTAAATTTTGCAAATAATGTGTGAGGACAGGATAGGATTGTATTACTACTTCATTACTCAACAGTCCTGTCCAGAGAGTGTTGGTGATCTATATCATAGCTGAACTGCTGGTTTTGTTTTGATGGTTTTAAGCTTCACAGTAATAACAGGATTTCTTGCCACTCTGACAAAGAATTTAATGAAATTACTTGAAAATGTGTTTGTATGTTAAAACCTGATGGATATTGAGTGTCCATATACTTCTCTCTCTACATAACTACACACACACAAATATCTTTGCATTATATTTCATTACTTTTCCATGCTTATACTTGAATGAAATGATTGCTTAGCAGTCCAGATGACCATGAACACTGGATAAATTCAGTATTATTACACTGCACCCCACCACCCCCTCTCTCTTTCACTCGGTCTCTTTCTGAGTCCTTTGGGTCCTCTGGGCCCTGGGCTCTGCTGAGCAGGAAAGACTGATTTATTCAGGTGAGTTCTGGGGTCAGGGAGAGAACATTGGGAAATTTAGAGACCATTTTACTTCTGAAGTTCGATGTCAAAACCATCTTGGAGTGATAGACTGGTCATTTCAATATACCTTTTTTTGGCAGTAAGGTGGCTGATGGTGTCATGATCTGAGTTTATTTGATGCCATGTATTGATAGGCCATTTGGAAGAGGAAAGGCAGCACAAAAGCAATGCTATGGTGGTTCTGTAGATGTACATCATAATGCTTTTATATTTTGCATCTATATATGCAAAGTTTGGAAATCCTCTTCTAAATCTAAAAGGGAAAAATTTGGAAAATTTAAGTTTGATCACAGAATATTCCTTTAAAATAATTAAATTAAATCACATTCACAGCATTTAGTGGACTCTCTTATCCAAAGCAACTTACAATTAATACAGTCTTATAACCCAAGCAGTTGTGGGTTAAGGGCCTTGCTCAGGGACCCAACTGTGGCAGAGGTGGGATTTGAACCCTGGAACTTCTGGCCCCTAGCCCAGTACCACTAGGCTACTACAGTCCCCATTAGGCTACCACAGTCCTTAAAAGCACACTTAAAAGTACACTTTCAAGTGACATATGCGCTTTTCCAATAACTGGGGGCAAAAGGCTCGATATGGTGACTCTAGAACCATACCAGTAGTACCAGTAGCATGGAAAATGGTTATTGCTGTCTCTCATACATGACTGCTGGAGAAGGTAGCAATATATTTACTAATATTTAAAGCTGTTTCATTTGCTCTGTTCTGTGTGCCTTTGCAGCACCACTGCAATAAACTGCTTTATGAATTTTATCTTGTGCACATAGCATAAACTTTTCTCACTTTCTGTAGTTCACTTGGCTCATAAAGAGATGAACATGGCCAGCAACAATACTCTGGGAGGCTGTGGTGTTTAAATGATGCTCAATTGGTATTAAGGGGCACAAGATGTGCTAAGAAAATATCTTACAATATTTCCGTTTCTAAAATACTCACACCAGCTTGCCAGCAACCATCTCACGTCCAGGTCACTGAAATCATCTTTCCTCTTCACCATGACCCTCAGTTTGGACTTTAGCAGGTCATCTTGACCATGTCTACATGCATAAAAGCACTGAGTTGCTGCCATGTGATTGGATTGTCAGATATTTATGTTCATGAGCAATTGAACAGGTGTACTTCAATGAGTTCAGTGTCAGGTGTAAGCTAGAAGAAATTTGTAATGCACACACAGATGCACATTCCTTAGCAGAAAGCCAGAGAAAACCAGTGTAACAATTTATGGTTCCCCAAGATCTCTCTTGTTTTGTTTTGTCCCTGTAATTGGGGTCTTTGGGACTGTAAAAAACTGAAATCCTCTGAATTTCTTTGCTTTTTTCATATCCATTGTGCTTGTTCATCACATAACTGGAGAACATTGTTGGCTAGCTAGAACTTTTGAAACATTGCTGCATTAATTGTTGGGGGTTTTGACAGATTAGTGTAATAGATGCTGCTTTCTTGTTGATTTATAAAATGCAGGTACAAAAAGTTGTGTCCAAATATCGTCATGTCAAAATGGGATGCTATTGCTGGGTCCATTTACCACAGTCCATTGCTGGGTAGAGGTCATCATTGGAAAGCCGAGTGATTGTCCTCTGACAGGTCCACCACCCTAAGACACATAAAAGTCTCACAATGCATTAATATAACCATTTACCACTAATTAGGCATAGAGGTATCTGCTGTTTAATGACTACATTAAGTTCTGTGAAGTAGGTCTACTACTAGTAGGAGTTCACAGATGTCTAATGACTGGTGTTCAGCACTCAGAGGTATATGTAGGCAAAGCCTGCATGGCGCTAATACACTAATGCACAATATGGTAACCAGTGCCAGTTCACATACTGGAATTGAAATAACAGAAGCAACTATTTTTAGATCAGGTGACTGTCTGACTCTGACTATGTAACTCAGGTGGGACTGTGGTGGCCTAATTAATAAGGTGCTTCTCTATGGGTCAGAAGGTATAGGGTTCAAATCAAAGCCCTTAACCCACAGTTGCTTGGATTGTAAGACTGTATTAATCATAATTAAATGTAAATGTAGGGTAACATGAACACAGCTAGAGAGCTTAGTGATAATAAAAACATACACCAGAATGATTTGGGCCAATTCATCAAATCTGAATAATAAAGGGGTCACATTTAGGCCTTGAATGCTGACATAAGGTTACACTGAGCTGCCATAAAACATTTACTATTACACAAACTGATTTTGTTCATTGCAGGAAAGGGGCATTGCCCAAAAGATAGTCTGACATCATATAGAATTATAATATTATGATAAAGTGAAGTAAGGTAATGTCTATGAAATTTCCCTATGGCCAATCAGAAGAATTATTATGGGGCGGCCTAGCATTTAAGGTACTGAACTATAGACCAGCTGCCACCATTGAGCCCTTGAGCAAGGCTCATAACCCACAATTGCTTGGATTATAAGATTTCATCATTTGTAAATCGCTGTGGATTAGGATGTTTTTCAAATGGCTAAACAAAAAGGAATTATCCATGTTTTTAAAATAGTAGGTCGTGATTTCATAGTTGGAGGTACAGGAGACTTACCTGAAATCTCACTCAATTATATATTGGTAATAAAGATTTAATCTAATTAGATAATGTTAATATGGGATTTATCAAATCAAATATTGAGTTTAATCAGTTTTATAATCAGTTCACCCAGTATGTTTTAGGATCATAAAATCTGATGAATTATCTGGTTCAGTGTCAGGCTATACACTAATTAGAAAGTCACTGAGAATGTACTTATGGTGAACAATCCCTCAAGGTGTCAACATGTTTAAATTGTAAACATTTACCTGGTCTTTTCATGCAATTAGCCTAAGCTATTATCAATTTTACATTTTAATGTACTGGATAAATATGCCCTGTTTAGATAATTAACCCTTTCATTCAGTAGTTAATTTGAGTGGGATCATGCCAGAGCAAGACGCGGTGCCTGGAGCACAAGCTTCTCTGCACTTATTTATGTGGATCCAACACTCTTCATGCTCATATATAAATTAAAGAAATATTAATAAACATCATTTAATTAAATTCATATTTGTGTGTGTAAACTTTATGGTATGTTTTGTATGTAACTATTTTTTTAACTATTTTTTATACTTCATATGTTAATATGGATATTCTACTGTACTTTTAAGGCTGTTGTAGAGCACTGCTGTGTCTGTACGTTCTGGGACCTTCTCACTCCCTGCACACTTGTTGGATCACTCTACTCTTCGTGTTCCCTAACCTCATGTTTTACAAATTAAGCACTGCTTTCATCCAAACTAATTTGGGGCCAGTGCATAAAGTCACATGGTTTGGTTATGTTCTGCATATCTTGCTGGTCACTTGAATCAGTATAGCCCTTTCTGATTACCTCACCAGACTGCGACATGTCTACTATACATTTCTTGGCCGACTGCAACTTCAGTGTGGTGGAATATGCATTTAAACTTTAAGTTAAATTAAACTATCACACATACTTCACATGATCATGTACACTATTATTAATCCACACCAATTCACTATAGATGCAAAAATGAAAGCCACATGATGCCACAACCTTCTGGTATGACGTGTTTGTGATTCAGAGCACAGGTTAAGGGAATGAAGCATTCCATCAAAAACATCATAAAGCCATTTTCTTTTTTATTGACCCTTTCAGCCAAGTTACCAAAGGACCAAAGCACCTAAACTCGTAAATATACCACAACGGGTGATTACTCTCTGTCACACCAGGCCGTCTTGTTCAGATAAATGAAAGTATAAGTGGAAAAAGCAGACTCTGCTATAGGCTGTCTGTATGAAGGAGAAGGGGGTGGGGTCCACAATCTAATTGATCTCCTTAACCTGTATAAATAGTTTCAGTGTTAGGCTGGACACAGTGCCGTATGCAGACACAAGAGGGAATTAATAATAAAATCACTGCGGGTTTGGAGTCCTGACAGGTTGTGACTTCTCACCATCAGGATACCTCATTTTTTCCTTACCTGTCTGACCTTAGAGGTGTTAGCTGCTATCATTTACAGTATTGTCCCTGAATAATTTATGACGCACCACCTCCACTGAGAGCAAATCAATGCAGGTGGTCATTTCAGTTGTGCATCCACTCTTCTGCCATTATAACAAACTCTTTAGGACTCCACACACAATCTGGAATCATGAGGAACAATATCTGATTCACAAAATCCCAATTTCAGAGTATAAAGATAACTGGGACCATTAAGTTCACTCAGTTCTCAGCACTAAATGGCACATTCGATACCACTTGTCATACCACTTGCACCATGCACAGTGAGTATAAAGCTATTGTTATACATTGATAACATGGTTATTTAACTACTATAAAAACTGGTTATTTGCTGGTAAGTCTCATCACCAAACTGTGATAAAGCATTTAGGACTAAACTTGTCTATATTTGTGTTTGTGAATGATTTAAACTGTAGCACAATTCTCTTTCGTAAGGGTTTTTTGTAAGTGACTTTAATACTTCAGCTCTAGTAGCTCAGTGGTGTGAGGAAGAAGCTGTAAAAAGCAGCGCTTGAGAGTCTGAGTTCAAATCATGAATGGAACTTGCAATGTGGTGCAAGATTGCAAAGATTGGTGACCATTGTACAAGCCAGATAAGTTTGAGCGTTCATGATATGCTAAAGCTTATGAAGATCAGTGGAAAAGATTATAATGGAAGTGATTTATCAAAGTTTGACTTTTTGTATCTAAACTTGTGGACTGTAGCACTTAGCATTTAAGGTACTCGACTATGAACTACAACCCAGGGTTCATATCCACTGTTGAGCCACTGACCAAAGACCTTAAACCACAATGTGTTGAATTGTAAGCTGCTCTCGACCAGGTCATCTGCTACATAACTAAATATAAGCAAACATAACAAGCCCTATTGCTGCTCATGTCATTCATAGAATCCTCCTGGCCTCCCAGATATGGTATTTGTTCTTTACTTTTTGCCACTTAGTATGTGTTCTATCACTTACAGTATTTACGCCTTGATTTGAAACACGTTCTTCTTCTTACAATTCAACCTTTTTTATGAATTCCTGTTAATTTCTACTCTGCTTCTTTCTTATTTGTAACATCTATGTTTTTGGATTGTCCTGACCGATGCACCTATTTTAATTGTGTTTATCTATTATCTTATCCTACCTATAAACTCTGTGTTTATAGGCAAATCAAGAATAGCAATTTTTCCAGAAATACAGTAATAGTGTTAATCTGGAACCTCAGTCACATATCGATGTTATCCACCCTAGGTTTGAGAATAGACACTGATATATTCAAAGCTGACAGGGGCTGCGTTCCATCCTGGGTACAGACGTTCCCTGAAGCTTGCATGCATGCGTAGCCACTGAAACGAGGGGTGTGGAGGTCTGTTAAGCCTCATTAAGAGAGTCAGGCATATTAATGAGAGAAATGCAGATCTTACTGGCCTATTCGCAAAGCAGGTTAATGAATATGGCTGCAGGGGGTCATGGGAAATTACTCACATTTGCAGCCTGAGGTGCAGCTGATCGGGCCTACTTTTGATGCTCAGGTACAGCACAGTTTGGATACTGCTTTCATATATAATGTATACATTAAAGTATTTTCAGCTGTCTGACATTAAAATATATAGCCATGCATGCCTAAAAAAACAAGATAGTTAATGCAATGAATGCACAGACCTGTGGCTCACGGCAAGTCTCCCAAATAAATATTTGCTATGTTCCCCCTTTTTTCGAGCTGACCTGGAGTTTATAAGTTTGTCAGATCGATGATTTCACATTATTCCAAACAGCCACGTGCCCCCATAAAAGCACAATGAGGTTTATGTCATGAAAACATACAAAATATGAATAAATTCTGATATTTATACATATCCAACTTTTCACTTAACTAATTTGGTATGTTAACTGTATATTTTTTAATGAAAAATAAATACATTTGAGAAGATGTAAAGCAGAAGCATTCTTATTGGTTGTTTTAGATGTTTTGCCACCACTGTGTATATACAGCACTATGCAAAAGTCTTCGCCCCCATTAGATTTGTGGCTTTCGCAATGGTATATTATAAACATATATAATATGTCGTAGGCAGCTGAATCCAAAAAAGTTTATCAATGTCACCCTGTTCCTTTTTTAAAAAAAGTGGTTTGGCTGCTACTCTTCCAGAAAGACCATTTCTGATCAAGCTTCTTGAGACCGTTGAAGAGTCAACTTGGCTTCCCAATGAAGCTGTCAAATGCTGTTATTGCTCAAGTCTAAGGAGAGGTAACACTAAATACTTGGCACTGTAGAAACTGTTTATTTCTGAGTGACATGACTTTTTCCAGTATGTAGTAATGCATACAAATGCTCTGTATTTTCTGGAGAAGATACAATAATAAGAGAAAAGTGGAATCAGAGAAAAATAAAGATGCAATTGAATGGTCACTGTATTACATTACTCCTAAAATTGGCATATATATATAGCTATATATACTCTATATATCAACACTTGGCTTGGCTTAATTGTATAACATATGGGAAGCAATGCCAGTGATCATATTTCTAATTTTAGCTCATGCACTTAATATTTACATTTTTTTTAATCTTAAGCATGTTTATTTGTATATATGCAATCAAACCAATAATAAAATCCCCACTTTAATTCAAACAATTGGAGTTTCCTGCAAGTATAAGGTAATAAAATTCATGCAAATGTGAGCCAAAACTAGATGGCTGGCACTGCGGCAGATAGTGACCTTTAAGTTCATGATGAAAAACAAATGTCAAGTGTCTAAGAGGGAGGGCAGTTCCAGGCTTTGGAGGGATTTGGAGTGTTGTCTTATAGGCCACATTAATTCAGCCCACCATCAATATCTCTGAAAACAGGGGAACTGGGGCTCAAAGCCAGCTCCTTATTTATTTAGAAAGTAGGCTTTTGCGTCACTGATCTTCTTCTAGTGCTGTTGATGGATACAATTGTGCCCCTTTTGGGCTTAAAACTGCAAGTTAAGGTGGGTGGTATAACTTACCAATAATTTCAAAGAATTTCAAAATAAATTTAATAATGTTTAATATTAAACTGGCATATGAATAGCTTATATAAAGTATTTAACGGCTATATTTTTGTTCCAGAATATTAAGCCTGTTCTGGGCTTGTTTTCTGTCATTAACTCTCTTTTCTCTGCTATAGACCTTAATTTCAATATATCTCAAGTTCCACAGCCCTTAAAAATTTCTTTAAAAATAATACAAATGAAGGCTACCATTATGACTGGTGGAAAACTATGAAGTCGGTAGATTAAGTTAATTTCATGTTCATTGTTTTAGATAATATGCTATTTTTATTGCAATCATTACAGGTCAGGTTCCCAGAATGCCCTGAAACAGTTAATAGGAGTTAAATATATCTAAATATATAGTAATAAAGTTATTAATTTAATTACTTCTAATTTAACTGTTTGTCCAATTATTATCAATGCAAAAATCATAAAAGACAGACTTTATTTCACATTCATAACAAGTATTTAATAATATTAAAATGAATAAAATATATAATAGTGTTAAGCCCACCAGTTAAAGCAATGAATATTATTTAATTCACGATCTTGGTCAAAAGTTGAGGTTGTTGCATGCAGTACAGTTTTTTGTCTCCATATATATTTGCCAGATTACCTCTGTTCCCAGGGATCATAGGTCTCATTGGGGTAGAGGCTGGATATGCGGGGATCAGGGGTGCCCCATAATTACACCCATATACTACATAGGAACTCTTCGTCAGTCGTATGAACCTTTTAAATCATATTTTATGTAAATACAAATATTTATCTAAAATTACAGTTCGATCAATCAATTACTACCAATTGTGAAAGAATTTGCATTCTTTTTGCTTAATTGACCTGAAAATGTGAAATCAGATGCCGTAAAAATGTGAGCAGGAAAGAATTTGGAGGGAGTGATGGTACTTGCTGCATAGCTGGTTTCCTACATCTGTGTGAATCTTCTCCTCAGAGAAAACAGCGGCACTGAGCTAAAAAAGAACGAAAGTGCAACTTTCTTTATTAAAATAACCTTGCCAAGTCACATGGCTGTTTTGTCCAATTATTTTATCCACCTAACAGCTTGGAAGAATGTAGATCTACGTTTTCTTCTGCTACCCAGAAAAACTGTGGACTTTCTTCATAACGTCTAAATAGAGCAAGGTCGTTGCAAAAACGCAGAGTGAAAGGGATGAAGGGAGTTTCTCTCTTCATGCCAAGAAACCTGTACTAAATATCAATAGCCCTGGACCAAAGGAATATATGGGTGGAAATGCCTGTCAATGACCTTCAAAGAAGGACCTTCCAGAAACATAAAGACCGGATTCAACTATTTTATGACTTAGGAATAAATGTCCCAACTGCACAAAGACAATTCATCTCCTTCTCTTTCAACACACGGAGGAAGGAAATACATTTGTATGTCCTCTATTATGTACACAGCCTCCACTGGCATGTGCTATGAGCCAAACATGTTTTCAATCCTGTAAATGCCACCTAATAAAATAAGTGCCATCCCATTCAGATGTCTGTAAACATAACAGTGTTTAAAGCTTCCTGTTCGTCATTTCCTTGAAAGTGCTGACAGCTATGCATCAAATATCTTTTGCTGCAGTCAATACTCGGAACAAATGTATCATTACCTTACCACTTTCCTCGTTTTATTCCCTGCGCTTGACTGATGAGTGGAAGCAGACCCTGGCTAAACGTGGCCAATTCAATTCGCGCCCGCCCCCATCTCGGCCCATTTCTGTCAGCACAGGCCAAGCCCTCTCTGACTCTGGTGAGATGGATAGTTCTGGTGGAAATATGTCCCCTCCAATTCCATCATGGAGAAATTAGGAGAGGCAACATTACAGATCAGTTCACATATACAGTAGTAGGACTGCAACATTTCCTACTTTACCCTCCCCCTGCCCTCCACCCTGACAGTTATTGTTTGGAGTGTGGGTGACAAGATTGATGCGACTCTGTAAATCAGGAATGGGCACGAGTGGCCCTTTCCCCATCACATATCTATCATCCACAGAATGGAGATTAATAGGAGCAGGTCCTGTTCTTGGATTTGTTGAGGGCACTTGCTTCTTGACCTTTGGTAAATAATTAGATATGTTTGAGACCCGGCTCACCGTGACAATGGACAGGCTAGGCCTCCAGACAAGCTGTAATGGGATGTGCAGAGAATTCCTTTGCAATTGCATCACTTCACCAAGAGAAGCCTTTTAAAGATTGCATTTTTAAATGATTAGTGTGGTTTTCAGCTCAACCAGTACCTACTGTAATTTTCTGCAAAACTAGCCAAATAGCATATTATTCATTATTAACAGCACATATGCCATGAATTTTTTGATAGCTTAAATCATTGATATATGATGGTGCTTTGATAGTTTGTATGTCCTAAAAATGTGTCCTAAAATATAGATATAGAGAAGCCACAAACAAATGAGACCAAAAAATACTGCTTGTTTTCAAGATTTAAAATAGATAATGTCACTCTTTGAAATTAACTTCAGTGAGTTCAGAAGCAAAAGACATGTAAAGTACATGTGTCTCTGGTGTTTTGTCTTTGGACAATATGGATCTATCAAAGACCAAGCTTAACAAAACATTTGTGGAAATGTGTCATGGCACAAATGAGCTGTTTAAGGAGCTAAGGAAATAGATGCTCATCAAACTACAAAGTGTTACAAAACAATTTATATAGATTTGACAATATACAGTTCAAAATAGGTCACAAAGAAACCCAGAGAAACCTATTAGCATCTAAAAGCCTATCTCCTGTTGGCAAATATTAATGGTCATAAGCTTACCATCAAGAGGACACTGAACATTGGTGTGCATAGCAAGGTTATGTTCCAAAAAGAACACAGCTGCCCATTGTCACGCATGCTCACGCTACCTGCTCAGCGGACCACACCCCCTCATTCTCACACACCGAATCACCGTCATACTAATCACGCACACCTGTTTGTCATTACCACACATATTTAAGCTCCTCACTTTCACTCGTTCAGTTGCTGATTTTCTATTTTTCTTATTGTATCAGATTGATTACTCACTGTGTTTTGACCCTGTTTCACCTCTCGACTTCGCCTTTCGGGCCTGATTTGGGCCTACGCTAACCGATTTTGGCTCCGCTCCTTGCGTTATGCCATCATGTGGCATAAGAACCAAAAATATAGTGTAAAAACATATTTTTGATGGGTAAGACGAATCAATATATGAAAAGTGTTACGTCTATAGAAAGAAAACACTGAATGTCGGAATAAGAACTTCTCTGAACCACATCTGTGAACCATAGAGGTGCTAACATCATGGTTTCAGGCTTTTTTGCTGCATCTGGCTCATGGTGACTTGCCATCTTTAATGGAACAATTAATTATGCATTATACAAGCAAATTCTAAAGAAAAATGAAAGTATAGCTGTTGAATCATGTACTGAATCGCAAAGAGTGCGGATCAAACAGCTAGACAGTGAGTCTAATTACACAAGTTGTTCTAATGTGATTTAAAAAAATTAAGTTAATGCTTCAGAATGGCCATGTTAACATTCTATCCATAATCCAGTATAAATGTTGGGGATTCAGTTCGTATCAGGAAATCCATCAACATCCCTGTTAAAATGCTTTTTAAGCTATTGCAGGAAAGGGGGATCTTACCAGATATTGAAAATAAAGGTTTTACTTTCCTTAATATACAGTGTAACATTATACATTCAAGCGCAAGTACCTACTAAGCATGACCCTCAGCCCTGGAGCTCCACTGTGCTGGGTGCTTAACCCCAAAGCGTCATTGGGTATTGTGAAAGGCACTATATAAGTGTGACTTATTATTATTATTATTATTATTATTATTATTATTATTATTATTTTTAACCATCTTTACTATCTTCAATCTCAATAATAACCCAAAACACACCTCAAAGCTTTGCAACAACCACTGAGTATGGACAGTCATGGAGAGAGAAAAACAATATAAACACTTTAAATTATGGATATACTTAGTTTGCTTATGTAAATATTGTATAAGTCAATAAAACATATACTTTTTCATTAGAACTTTACTTTAATCATGTGTGTCAGTCACAAATATTTTGTTTAAAAAGTAGCCTTGTTTCTAGCTGTAAATAACAAATAATAAGAATTTTAGGACATATTTAGTTTCAATAAATTGACCTTTTTTCTATTAAAAATAAGAAGTCTCCAATCCTAGTAATCCTCATTGTTGTGTTCATTAACCGCTTTGCAATCGGTTTTCATTGTTTTGTACGTACATTTTGTTTTGTTTTGTTAGGGAGGGTGAAGCTTTATCACACCACTCACACTCAAATCTGCATACTAAAGTAAAGGACTAATTGGCTGCATAGTTCCTGGTTGCTTTGTATCAGAATATTTCACTTGTAATAGTTTATAGGGAGAGAGATATGCTTCCCAGAAAAAAAAAAACTGTATCAAAGCCTTAAGCCCTGGGGCTTCCTGGTTATTTTTATTTTCCTGTAATGAAATCTTTACACGGCTACATAAGAAGTGTTCCTACTGTATTAGTACTTTTGTTTTTTCGAAAGTATTATTATGATTAATGCATTGCGTGAAATAAACTACAATGGAACAAACAAAAAGTCAACACTAATGCGTTTTGCAACTTTGCATTTATTTGTAGATCAAAGCACAAATGTGTATACTATTTATTTATTTATTTCATTTTATTTCATTTTTATTACTGCCTTAGTTTTCTTCCTGACATTCTTCCTTTCCTCCTTGTTTAATGGACAGATATGTCCTCCTCTTGTTCTAAAATATAATGTGAATGGAGGATTTTGACTGCTTTAGGCTTTAATTTGGGATTGGACAGGGTAACACATTGGATAATTTAATACAAACTGTAAGGTTTTTATAAAGAAAATGCAAAAGCCAAGCATTCTATTTTATTTCTGGTTAACATTGCCAAGGTCATGAGCTTTACCTGTAATGTACCGAGGCAGAGGTACCTCATTGCAATTTCCCATAACTGTATTTCCAAATCTTTCCATTGCAAGACCCTAGGATTCGTGCACAGACTCTCAGAAGTTGACAATGAAAATTGTATTTTTTCACAGCTGACTCTGGGGCAACAGAGCTACCATTTGGGTAGAATTTATGGTTATTTAAATGTGTGGTTATTTTTACCATGACAATGGACAATTAACCAAACAGTCTATAAAGAAGGTTTGCTAAGTTTAGGCTAGAATAATTTGACCAACCCAACCAGATTTTTTGACTATAAAATCACCCACCACCTTAGGAATGAACTGGGTAGCCAACTATGAGTCAGTTTTACCACCATCCAACCTTTCGTTGACAAATGAGAGTAAATCTCCACAGTCTGTTCAAAAATTTAATGAAATAAATGTAGTTGTTGAGGCTATCATGTGGGGCCAGTTTCACGATTCTGGAAACTCCCTGAGTCCATTTTTGTCTGCTTTTATGTTGAGAGCAAGAGTGTAAATGGGGTTAACTATTAAGAATTGCATAAATTTGATATAATAGGATAAAACTGAAAAAAGTCATTTTTATAGAGTCATCCTATGCTCTGAAATAGCATTAGCTACCTAAACTGATCTAGGCCATTCACAAACGCACACACAGATACATGAACAATACAATAGAACTAATGATTATGCGAGTACACAAGGAAAAAAAAAATCCAACCTAAGGACGTTCAATAAAATGAAAGAAAATGATCCTTCATTTAAATCATTTTCCCTCTCTGTTTCGTTTCCACTTCCACTTCCACTGCAGCAATAACGGATAAATGATGTTACCACTCGATGGTAAGATATTGCCTTAATGGAATTGTGTTTGATATTTAAAAGTAGACATTTATAGTCCAGGAGTCCAGTCGGTAGAGCTAATTTAGCTTTGTGCTAAATTAATCTGCAATGATTCCTTTATTATCGCGTAATAATACATTGCAATATGTTTTATTGAATTTCCGGCAATTAAATTATCCTCTGCCGGGTTAGCTTATAAGACACCTTTGAAAAGGAGGCAGTTATAAGTTTATTACTGTGGAGCAAATTACCTAGAGAAAATGATATTTTGCCCTCATAAGTAATTTTGTTTATTACTTTTAATGATTTCATTAGGATATTCCTTCAGGCACAAACTTTTATGCTTTATCTATCTATCTATCTATCTATCTATCTATCTATCTATCTATCTATCTATCTATCTATCTATCTATTTATATATATATCTATTTATCTATATATCTATCTATCTATCTATATA
>JAUZST010005205.1:0-15745 GCA_034779995.1 Parotocinclus haroldoi
ATTGAGACACAAACCAACATGTGGCCAAAAGTATTGAGACACAAACCAACATGTGACCAAAAGTATTAAGACACAAAACCAACATGTGACCAAAAGTATTGAGACGCAAAGATACATAAAAGTCAAAAGTCTCTGATTCAGACAATATTATACAATTTTAATTGGTTCCTACTCGTACTATTAAGAAAGTATTTACTTTATTCAATGCAACTTTTCATTCCTATTTCACACAAAATTTGAGTCGACGCCCAGACGACGGCTTCACAAGCAGCTTTTTACATCCAAACTCCCTGAGCAAACAGGTCAGGATAGAAAAGTGAGCGTGAAGCGACTGTTAGCCCATCTGCTGTTCTCCAGCGCTGCTGAGAGATAAGAAGGCTCTTCTCTCCTCTCCACACACCAGACAGCCGTGTCTGAAGTAGGAATTAATGTTAGCTCACACTCCGCTATGTGTCAGCGGCCAGCAAAAGCAGCAAACGCATCTCTTAAGAGGAGCAGCGGAGGAAAAACAAGGCCTGGACATGTTGTGAGAGAGATATCCAGCCTCGGGGAGTCGAGCTACAATCTTGTTTGGTCACAAACGCTTTCACAGTGTGTCATTTCCACATAAGCCCAGCCTTCAGGGAGTCTGCACTTAAAAGTAAAGTTGCTATGATGTAAAAAAAAAAAAAAGGCCGACGACGGCAAAGACAACTCCACTGCTAACGATGAGGACGGACGATCAACGGGCTGCTCAGACAAAAGAGAACGTTTTCTGTTCCAGCCTCGCAGAGCTTTGGAGTTCAGTCTTCCAGCCATGAGCACTAAATACCGAACTTAAACACGAGTCCGTACGCTAAAAACATCATTAGATCCCAACAGAACCCACTGAGTTCAATCCCAGAACACACAGATACAACTTTAGATTAAAATAAATAAAAAAATATATATATATCAACAAAACAGGACGAGAAAAAGCGACACGGTTTGGGAAGAATTTATTATGAAACTAATAAGCATGATCTGATTCGAAGAATTCAGAGTGGATGTGAAAGTGTTTGCAAAACAACAACCCGGAACAAACAAGAAAGGGTTTGGGTTTAGGGGTTAGGGGTTAGAGGTTAGAGTTTAGGGTTGGGGTTTAGGGGTTAAGGTTAGGGGTTAGAGTTAGGGGTTACAGTTTAGAGTTAGGGTTTGGGGTTAGGGTTTAGGGTTTAGAGTTTATGATTAGGGGTTAGAGTTAGGGTTTGGGGTTTAGAGTTAGGGTTTGGGTTTAGCTTTACGGGTAAGGGATTTAGGGATAGAGTTTAGAGTTTGGGGTTAGGGTTTTGGGGTTAGGTTTTGGTTTTAGGGTTTGGGGGTTGGGGTTTAGGGTTAGAGTTTTGAGGTTAGGGTTTAGGGTTTGGGTTTAGAGTTGGGGTTTGGTTTTAGGGTTTGGGGGTTAGAGTTTAGGGTTAGAGTTTTTAGGTTAGGGTTTAGGATTTGATGGTTATGGTTTAGGGTTAGGGTTAGGGCTTGGTTTTAGGGTTTGGGGGTTGGGGTTTAGGGTTGGGGTTTGGTTTTAGGGTTTGGGGGTTATGGTTTAGGGTTAGGGTTTGGTTTTAGGGTTAGGGTTTAGGATTTGATGGTTATGGTTTAGGGTTAGGGTTTGGTTTTAGGGTTTAGGGTTAGAAACAAACTCACATGTGGCCAAAAGTATTCAGACATGAATGTGGATTGCAATACAGGCACCAGAGAATCTAAAGGGTGACGGGACGTGCTTTTCTTTTCTTTCTTAACCTTTTTAAAATTGATTACAATAGAAATATTTAGAAAAACCAAAAGATTCAACAGATTTGCCTTTCAGTGACTGCGGTTAATCAGGGTCTGCTGTAGATAGAGCATCAATTAGCTACAATAATATTACATCAGTGTAACGTCCCACAGTGATAGAAGACAAACGTGTGTGTGTGTGTGTGTGTGTGTGTGTGTGTGTGTGAAATTTCACCCCACACACCGTACGAGGCTCCGCTGGGGTTCGAAGCAATCACAAATCTAATCATTTGTTAATCAGATGCACCAGTCAGGACCGATTCCTCCCTGCGTCTCAGAGGCGTCTCTCCACACCGCTCGTCCTCATCTCTCCCTCGTCTCACCATTTCTCCAGATCCAGCTGGGTTTTAGAGACCCATTAATGCCCGTGTCACGCCGTACTGCCTCATTCCCGTCCCTCGGGATCCAGGATGGCATTTAGCTTCCTGTTCGACTCTGATACGGCGAAGGTCAAAAGCGGACGGTGGAAATCTGGAGTAAAGCCAGTGAGAAAACGCTCCAAATCAGTAATCTGAGGATTTATATTAAAGAAGAAATCCACCAGTTCATCTTCTTCCCTCATTCCCTCCTGGTGCCATCACTTCCCCCATGGAAGCAGTGCCCACGGTGCCCACAGTGCCCACGGTGCCCAACCATCAACATGTTGGAGATGAAAACAGGACTCATCGGACCACACACTCCAGGCTCCAGTCCAGACTCCCGAGTGCCCACTGTACTGACTGTGGATAACGCGCTGACTGGTCTGTGCCTAGGCAGCCCCATAGCCAGCAGGGGGCGCTGCACCTCCTCCTGTTAACTCAAGATGCCATGCAACCAAAACTGGTACCGGCTAAATAAACTAAATAACAGCATTTTATTATATTTATTATTTTATTTATTATATCCTGTGTACTGTTATATTCTATCATTATATATTTTATTATATTTATTATTTTATTTATTATATCCTGTGTACTGTTATATTCTATCATTATATATTTTATTTTATTTATTATTATATTTATTATATCCTGTGTACTGTTATATTCTATCATTATATATTTTATTATATTTATTATTATATTTATTATATCCTGTGTACTGTTATATTCTATCATTATATATTTTATTATATTTATTATTTTATTTATTATATTCTATAATTTCATATTCTGAATTTTGGTCTATTCATAGTTTTATTTTTTATATTTTATTATTTTTTTTTTTTAAATTTACTTATTTTATTTATTATTTACACTATACTGTTGTGTTTTATTCTATTATTTTAATTTTTGATTGTATTGTATTAATGATTTTATTTACTATATACTACATGCTTTTTATATCCTATATATATTTTTATATCCTATAACTTAATATTCTCTGCGTAATTATTTTATTTATTATATCCCGTTTATGGTTATATTACATTCTGTAATTTGACATTGTTTATTATATTAGATTGTATTATTTTTATTACTTTATTTAATATTAGCACCGCAGTATTGACTGAATTCTATATGTTATTTTAATGTTTTCCTTTTAATTACTATTATTATCTGCTAACATTTTTTATATTCCGCTTGTTTGTATCTTATATGTATTATTTATTTCATTTAGTTGATACCTTACATACAATAATAAGGCCTTATCCTCGCGGGGGAGTTTTTCCTTGCCACTGTCTCTTGCTGAAATGAGGCTTTGAGCAGAAATATTTAGGAAGCCGTTTTGAGACGATGCTTTGTTGTGACTTTGATATGATGGAGACCAAACGCTTCTGAAGCCGAAGCCGTACCCGTTAGAAATCAGACGCTGTGTTCTTAGCTCACCCGGGCTGTCGGTTATTAGGGCTTGGATGAAGATCAGACCGTTGCTTTGTGGGTCGTGAGCTCAGAATGTTCTCAGTTCTGTGTTTGTTGTTGCCACACATTTTCTTTTTGGCCACATTGTGCCGAAGCTTTTCTTCCATCCTCCTCATTTCTGTCTTCTCTTCAGGGCGGTGTGTGTGCCTGTGCCTGTGTGTGTGTGTGTGTGTGTGTGTCTGTGTCTGTGTGTGTGTGTGTGTGAAACTCAAAATAAGACATGAAACCTGCAGTGTGCCCGTCCACTCGAGCAGCTGAGCCATGTTTTATTCTCCTTCCTCTTCATCGCTTGTTTATTCGACCTGCTGAGCTTCTGTCGTCGGTCTGCAATCCTTCTGCACTATTATTCATCTCTTTCCATCTATCTCTACACACCTCTTAAACTTCACCACACACACACACACACACACACACACACACACACACACACACACGGGCCATGTGGGAAATAAGTACGAGTTTCTCGGTGAACAACTTGTTGATGAAGGCAGACAGTGTTTCAAATCGTCCGTCTCGATCAAAGCAGGTTACGGCCTGGTTCACGGCTACGCCTCTGAGCTAACGAAGCTCCATTGGTTCCTGCTTGAACGGAATTCGGATCTCTAACACGTTTAGCACATTTAAATGAAAGAATTCAATTCCGTCCATGGTTCTTGCATCCACCTCTCCAACTATCCATCCGTCCACAAATGTATTCATCAGTCAACGTAGCCATCTACCGATCCATCCATCAATTCTGTATGTGGACTCCACCACCATTCTATCTATTGGCTGTCAGTGAGTGTGTGTGTGTGTGTGTGTGTGTGTGTTTTCTCACCGCTGTGTGTTTGATGTAGACGGGATCCTCCAGCCCTTTATGGGACTCAGTTCGGTATCAGACACCTCAATGTGAAGCGGCAGTCGGGGGATCCAGACCTTCATCTCCAGGTAAGCCATAGCAAAGCTGTAGGTGAAGTTCACCAGCATCTGGACTCGACCCTTCATCTCCTTACCATTCACATAAACGTAATCACACCGGTCTGACACCTGAGAGAGAGAGAAAGAGAGAGAGAGAGAGAGAGAGAAAGAGAGAGAGAAAGAGAGGGGAGAGAGAGAGAAAGAGAGGGGAGAGAAAGAGAGGGAGAGAGAGAGAGAGAGAGAAAGAGAGAGAGACAGAGAGAGAGTAGGAGAGAGAGAGAGAGAGAGAAAGAGAGGGAGAGAAAGAGAGAGAGAGAACAATGAGATATTAGATATTATTGATGATTATTGATTATTCCTGATCTGATCTGTTACTGATCAGCGTTAGTTTTGTTCTGAATGTGTTTGGTTATAAAGTGTGAAAGTTATAAATAGCACATTAACGTAACATTCAGCCTCAATCTGTGGTTTCACGGTTTTAACGAAAACACATCCACCTGAATATCAATCCCATCCACCCGTCCACCTATGTATATATCCATGTTGTCATCCATCCATCCATCTCATTAATCACTCCTCCATCCCACCAATCATCCACGTATAGCGAACGTACAAACAAGAACTACTGTTGCTTAGCAACTTTGTTCATCGGAAAATAAATTTGCTACCAAGTTTTTATAAACGATCTCCAACACAATGTATAGATACTCAGCATGGGAAGTAATAATACTGTAAAAAACAAGTTCTTACTCAATTCCAGTCAACGTTTGAAGAACTTATCCAGTATGATGTGATATCCGCAAAAGTGACTTTTGACTTCTTTTTTTGTATTTAAATGGGGGAAAAAAAACGTTTTTGGTTCGATTAAATAAGATTTGGTCAGAATAAGCGACTGGTCCCATTAACCGGTGGTCCAATTAACCGGAATCGACTGTATATAGAACCTAGAACATGTTAGTATTCACCTATAGCATGATTGGACTGTAGAGGGCGCTCTATAGGGCTTAGTTTTCCTAAATGCAGTGTGATCACATCTAACAGGATTTTAATGGAGAAGCATCATGAAGATTGTACCAGTATGGATTTGCACCATAGTCATTAAATATGTGTTACTGCTCAAATCTCAGCGTCTCCTACAAACGTGAGCTTTACAAAAACATACGCTGAGTGTTAAGCCGAATTATAAAAGCGGAGGAAATACTTCAACTAGTAACCAAACTAAATCAAACCGCATTTTCCTTAGAAATACTCACTTTACAAATACACTCTGGACAGTTACTCCGCCATATGAAGGGCAACTTCGGTGGTTACGTTCTCCTTCAGCATGTTGTATTATGCATCCATTGTAACAGTATAAAATAAAATGTGTGTGGGTGATGCTAGACAGTGGAACCAAACCACTGAGAGACAAATGAAGGGGGAATGCAGTTCTTCAAATTTTAAAACGTTATGTCTATAATTAGCTCGAGCTCTTTCAAAGCACATGACTATATATTATTTATCATAATACGGGGGGGGGCGGTGTAACTGTTTAGATACTCATTATGGCTTTGGGAAAACGGAGACGACACGAGGCTCATTTTCTCTTTTTACAGAACTCGGGGATTGAGAAAGCGTTCCTGTTCGACGTGCTCAGTAAGATCTACGTCTCTACAGACAGCTCTCCTGTGGACATGCAGTCCTATGAGCTCTGCTGCGACATGATCGACGTGGTCATCGACGTCTCTTGCATTTATGGGTGAGCTTGTCCCGATGCAGGCCATCAGAAAGAAGGTCTCGTATCAACGACGTTCTTAAACGATAAACCTGTGAGACTGGCTGCTGTGGATGCAATAAACCCATTACCAGATACACAGAAATGGTTATTGGGTACACTCACTGGCCACTTTATTAGGTACAGCCCATTAACGCAGATATCGTCAGCCAGTTAAATTACACATGTAGTCATGGTCAAATCGATCCTGCTGAAGTTCAAACCGAGCATCAGAACTGGATTTTGAGCGACTTAAGAGGCGGCGCGGCCGTTGGTGCTGGACAGGCTGGTCTGGATTGAGATTTGGATCGAGGAACCGTGGAGGCCATTTGACTACAGTGTACTCAAGTGCAGTGTCTCCTCAGAAATGCCCACTTAAGTCATAGATTTAACAGGACGTGCGGTGTGCTGTCAAATAAAAGACAGTTTCTGGCTCCGTGGCTGAAGAATGATTGCTGGTAAATAAACTGCACATGCTAAATCGTTGAATTTGCGTTGTGGTGATTGTGTTTCAGGCTGAAGGAAGATGGCAGCGGCTCTGCTTACGATCAGGACTCTCTGGCCATCATTAAGCTAAACAACACCACAGTGCTGTATCTGAAAGAGGTCACCAAATTTCTGGCACTCGTCTGCATCCTGAGAGAGGAGAGCTTCGAGAAAAAAGGTAGCACAGGACGAGAGGGCTGAATAAGGGGTTTGATTTAATGAGGCAGTACAATGCCTGGCACCATAGCGAAAAATTCATAACCGTGGGTTTGACTGCATTTGCTAAATGCATCTTGAAACATTTGCTCCAAGGTTAGCTAATAAATTCTGACAGGAAAATATCAGCTTGGGTTACTTACCAGGCTTTTTTTTTTTGGTTCGTTATTTTGCAGGCTTAATCGACTACAACTTCCACTGTTTGCGGAAGGCCATACACGAGGTATTCGAGGTGGCCTCTGTCCTCCGTAGGACATGTCCGATCGACTCTCCCATTAACAGCAACAGAAGCGGCGTTAAAGCTCCGGTGCTTAACGGCACTCCCAGAGGCCTGGTGTGACTCCAGAGAGAACAGTGACCCCCGGTCAAAAATCCCACCAACTGGGTATCCTGCACAGACCTGAGCGTACTGGAAGATCTGGAAGATACCGTGTTACGTATGGAGAAGTGTGTGTGTGTGTGTGTGTGTTTTCCTGTTCCATGTTCCTGCACAAGTGGGACCATGTTGGAGTGTCCTGACGTCAGTCTCGCACCCTAAATCAGGCACCCCTGCACTAATGTATTTACTGTAAGAACAAGTTCTGTAGGGAACCATTAACATAACTCTAATGTAGAACACTAATGGATCATCTGAAAAGCAATGAAGCAAAACAGCTGGTCACCTGGCCCAAGGTTTCGATGGCATCTAACTCGTGAACTAACGGAACTGCATTTGTTTTACTATATTATAAGTTTTAGGAACTTACTACGTTTACACCTGGATTATCAGTCACGTTAATATCCTGGCTACAAACTACAGACCATGTCCAGTTGTTTTGCCTCTTTTGCTTTAAACCCAGCGTTTCCTGCTGGTAGCTCCGGTTCTGTTCTTCAGACGTTCTTTAGAGTGTCGGAAGCCGTGTTCAAACCGAAAAGTTTGGTACTTGTTTAATCTTTAGTACAAAGCAGTATTAGGAACTTTTGGACAGCTGCTGGTGACATTCCTTCTTAATACAATTAAGGCCACAACTTATTACGGTGCTCCCCCGAGATCCTAATGCATGGACGAGTTAGTCTGGTGTGGGAACGAGATAACTGATAAGAATAAGATAACCTTGTCTTATTTTCTCGTTCGTTCACCGTGTTGATTCGTTCCTATGCTCCCTCTTACACTTTGTGGCCGTGCCTTCATTTTATTCAGAAAGGATATCAGGGCTCCGTACTGTCTAATAGCGAGACTTTAACTCTAATTCTCTGCTAAAGACGTACGGTTGGACTGGAGCTCGCGCTTCATAGATTGAACTCAAACCAGAGGCCCGATTTGGAGACAGGCCACGAGACAGGATGTGGACTTGCAAGCCGGAGACTCGACTCTGAGAGACTTGAAGATCTCTGGTATTTAAGCAGACGTAGATTTATTATAAAATGAGGCAGGACCTGATGCATCGACCCATGCTATTGAAATATATTAGATATAACAAGATTAGATATTATACTAGACTGTATGAGCAGGATGCTGGGTGTGTCAGCGACGTCTACGTTGATCTCTAGCTGCTCAGCCAACGCTAATTTGAACCGTCTGGATTTCCATGATCGCTTCGTCTAACCTAGAGCTGCTCGAATGTCATAAAGCCGGACTGATTAAAGGATAGAGGAACTGGTGCAGATAATACTTTATAAATATTACAGTGCGTTTTTAACACCGTGCTAAATGCACTCGAGTGCTGTGGTACGAAATGTAGTTTTTTAATGCAACACTATATATTTGTATTCAGATATTAAGCTTCTTATGGTGTTAGTGTGTGGGGGGAAATGAAGATTTTATAATGATTCTGAATAAAATGTGGTTGAAGTAATAAGGTTGCGGACGTAAGTTTGTGTTGCGTTGTCATATGCATTTGTTGAAAATTGAAACATATGCTAAGAAATCATTTTTTTCATGAATATACAGTTTTATTCACTGGTATGGCTGTGTTACACACACACACACATATATATGTATATATATATATATATATAATAAGTGATATACTGCCCACAAGAAATAAGGGATATTATGGGATATTTCATTTTGAAATATATACACATTCTTGTGAGGTGTGTGTGTGTGTGTGTGTGTGTGTGTGTACATTTCCACTGTTAAACAACCTGGAGAATGACTCCTTAAAGTTTTAACAAAGTCTCATATCTTCCATGTAGTCGAAGTAAGAGGTCGAAGATGTTTTATGTGACTTAAGAGGACGTGAATAAAATTGGGCCCAGGATCGATCTTTGGGGCACACCAAATTGATTAACATATACAAAATTGAATACTAAATAGAGCGAAATATTAAAGAAAAACAAAATACTAATTCAAATTATATAACAACAAAAATACCACATTGGTATTGGTGTTGCATCGGCAACTCTCTATCTCACCACTGGCTGGGTTGAGTGTCTGGAGAAGGAATGGCTGGATCAATTAAGCAGTGACCCTTACCCAGCCCCGTGGTGGACTGGCACCCCATTCAGGGTACAAAACAGGCTCTGCAACCAGCCAAAATGGTAACAGGATTGTGTTGTAATTGAAGCGATGTACAGTTGCCCTTAGATGTCACTCATCAACTAGTTCTGAACCTTTTCCTAAAGGCGCTGAAATTCCGGCTTTTTTGTTTCTCCTGCAAAACATTTCCAGTTCAGGTTGTTATTGAGTTCGTGAGTTGAATCAGGTATAAAAACAAACATTTTAACGTTTTATCAGAAGCAATGTTTTCATGGATAAATGAGACTATGAGGTATGAGGATACGTACTAGATACTATTTTGATGAAGTTTAATAAAGATCAGACCAATAAAGACTACTATTAATTAACACTAATGCATGAAATAATATATGTTATTCAATGTTAATGCATCAAAAATAAGTGATTCCTATTTATACCCACAGTGTCCCAATTCAGTGTCACGTGGAGCTGGGGCTTAGGCAGGACCCTTCTCTAGAAAGGATGCTAATCCATTGCATTCACTCATGCACTTGCATTTTAACACTTTGGAGACACCAATTGACCTACGGCTTGCATTTGGAGTGTGGAAGGAAAGCATGCCTGTCCTCCAGAGAATACCCCCACTGGAAATGTTCTGTCTTTTAGGTCATTCTCTATAAACCCTAGAGATGGCGCTGTGTGTTAAAATCTCAGTAGATCAGCCGTTTCTTAAAGACTCTGACCAGCCCGTCTAGCACTAACAACCAGGGCACTTCAAAAACTATGGATGGATGGATTTAGGTATGTGTGTATGGATGGTTAGATGGATTTAGGTATGTGTGTATGGATGGATGTATGGGTGGATTTAGGTATGTGTGTATAGATGGATAGATGGGTGGATTTAGGTATGGATGGATAGATGGATGGATTTAGGTATGTGTGTATGGATGGATAGATGGATTGTCTTGAAAATGGATGGATAAATATTTTCATGGATTAATCTAGGAAGGAATGCATGGTTACTTGGTTTTTATGTATGAATGGGTGAATGTATGCATGCATATGGGTGGCGGGGTGTGTGTGTGTGTGTGTGTGTGTGTGTGTGCGTGTGTGTGTGTGTGGCTTTATGGTCAATTTACAGTTTTACTATGACATTTCAGAATAAACATTTACCTGAGGTCGTGTGTTTCTAAAAGTTGTTCTGATATATATCAATACTATCTAATAATAAACAATAATAATAAATTATCGGTAATGTATACTGCTCTAAATGAAATATCCCCTAATTTTGTGAGCAGTGTATTTTAGGCATACAATGTCATTTGACTGATACTCAGGTTTAGAAGCAGTAATAACACAGTTCATCTGCTCACAGGCGGAGCTAAACAGGGGTTTCTCCTCCCAGTGTTCTCCTGGTAACAAAAAACAAAAATCATTCCACTAATTTTACCGTCACTGTTTCACCGCCACACAGAGACAGAGAGAGAAACAGAGAGAAACAGAGAGAGACAGAGACAGAGAGAGACAGAGACAGCGCGTGATTCGACCCGATCACAGACAGAGACGCACTAGAGGGAGGCGGTAAGGATAATCCATAAAATAACTTTATTTTCTAACCAGTTCTATTCCATTTTCTGCTGTATTTGGCAAAGGTTAAATATCCCGGTTAATTCACAGAATCTGTTAAATTGTACCAGGCATTAAAGTTCTGAAATTTACAGTAGTGGGATAGTAAGGACAAACTTTTTCAAAATCAAGTAGTAATTTCTGTGTTTATTTCATTTTTTCTTTAATTCTACAGCCAGTATTTGAAGGCTTTTTTTCTTTGTATTTGAGAACTGTACATTTCAGCAAGTGGCCGTCACTTTCTTTCTGACAGCATCTTTTAAAGCATTTTAAAGCATTTACCTTTTCTCTTAATAGCTAATAATAGGGATTTGCTGTGCCTTTGGGGTTTTGTAAAGTCAGAATAGCTGCAGGTGGGGGGGGGGGGATTTCTCATTTGTTTGCCTTGGGACTCCCAAGACTGCATATTGTAGGGTGGTTCTGTTTAGGAGTTTGTTTTCACGTTTGTGATGGGCTGTATCAGGTGTGGCAGATTATGAACTAACAACTAATCTTTTAATAAATGAACAAGGCTGTAGATATACATGGAGAAATTTGAACATCCAGACATGTGCTAGTCTGACTTTTATATCAAACATTGAAATCATTTTATGATTTTATCTCGTGTACAAGGAGACGTAAGCGAATTTCCCCGTTTCCTGCTTTTTCGCCCCCCACATGTTCACAGCAAATGGTGCCACGGGTTTCAGGAGGTTATTTAGGAGGTTTTTAGTTCTTGCAAATGTCTTTGGACAAATGATTAGTTTTTATGACCGTTAAAAGCTTTTTTTGCTCATTTTGCAGTTTTAGCTTTGGCCTACTCATTTATCATATTAATACATTACACAAACACACTGAGGTGACCTTGCTTGGTTGAAAGCAGTGATTAAAATATTTCACAACACTGTAGCTACACCAGGGATTTTTTTTAGTCTCGATTCTAAACAATAGCATGTAGCATGACAGTCGCGCTATAGCTTGTAAAAGCACTTTGAACAAGACCGCAGTGGGAATTTGGGGCTTTTTTTTTACCCCCCCCTCAGGATCTTCTCACACAAGAAGCAGGAAAAGCCAGTTATTTTGGTCCAGGCGGATGACCCACACATGTTTCCTTTCTTCTCTTTTATATCTGTTTCTCCCTCGCTGGTTTGTTATATACACCTCTCTGTTTTTTGGCTTGAACCTGTTTTATTTAGTGTCTTCTGGGGGAATTTGCCATGTAAAACATAAAAAGTACCAATTGCTTGTATCATGGATCTGGCCATAAATGTAACAATAATAAACAAATGTAATAGTTACTCATAATTAAAATTTATAATCGTACTTGATCATATCACTTACCCATACCCATATTAGACCTGGCATCAAATATCATCCACTATTCAAGAAACACCTGAAGACACTAACTATAATGGGTGTCTACATACTTTTGGCCATGTAGTGTGTACATGTCTGTTCGAATACAAACTTTACTACGGCTGTGTGCCTGTGTTAGACAAACAGTGGCAGTAGGGTGGGCTTCACTAAACACCTCAGTGACACTTTCACAAGTTTCCACCAGTTTCAGCCAGTTCATCATCGTTCATCAAAGAGCATAAAAATACGTTGCCAGTTTTGATGGACAACTTGGATGAGTTGTAAATCTGGCCCAGACACCTTTTGAGATGTATCAGAATGCCAATTATGAGCCAGGTCTTGACAAAAAGAGCCAAGAAGGATTTGGGATTGAATGACACTTTATACGTGTAATGTAATGTCATAGAATGTAATGGTGATAAAATGTTTATAAATTAGAGAAATTAAATACTGCCGAAAATGGTACAATACAAAGGAGGCTCTAGTTACCCTGTTAGGGCGCCTCTAGCGTAGATACGAAATTAGATACGGTTGGGCATGGAGGCAAACAGGTTCTGTATGATATCCCGTGGCACATTTGTTGACAGATGTTACAGCTGGGCTTGTGGATCCTGCACATTCGCACAGCTCGTGTACCAGCTCGTCCCATAAGTTCTTGATTGGTGATAAATCTGGTTACCGTGCAGGCTAGGGAAATCCTTACACATCATGAAGGTTCCACACCCAAATTGCACTGTCATCGTTTCCCAATCAGAGCCCGGATTGAAACGATGCCGTTCCATACCATAGCAGTCCAGGTTTCTCGCCCCTGTCACTTTTTCTGCTAAGCTCCAGAAAATGGACATGGGTGTGTGGTGAAGGTGCCACCTGTGTCTGGATGATGGACAGCAAAACTGTGGGATTTACTTAAGCCTTAAAATGTAAAAAAAATTTACTTATTTACTTAAAATTTTCCTCTCTACTCGTGGTCTGTCTGGGCCAGTCTAGGCCATGTGTGCATGCCCTCGTAGAACCAAAAACAGCTAGTTTGTGGAAGCACTTCTTCCAAAAACTGATAGGTCAGAGCTGCCTGGATAACGGACAATTTGTCAGAGTTTCCATCCGGATTCTCTCAGTCCAATAATGTGCCCCCTTACAAAGTCTATCAGCTGGGCAAAATATCTTTCAAGTGCACCAATTTCTGTCAGCGAATGTTTTATTAAGCATTATGGATGTCACGTGTTTTTCATGATGAATGTGACACATCTGGAAGAGGACTGATTTCTGCTGAAACAACTGACCCAGAAATATAAACTCCGAACCAACTAAACACTCCGGCCCCGGACTTACTGATAAAATGAGGTGAAAGAATATTTAAAACAGTACCTGTGGCAGGGTGAAACATCCTGTACTGTGTGAAAGGATGGATAAATGACTTCCCTAAGTATATTAGGAAGTTCATCTCAATACTGTGCTGTTAACTCCCTCCGTCCTCTGGAATATTTTCCAAAACACCACTTGAGTTCTTTTTATTTCTTGTAGTTTCAAGCCATCCAGCTATTCTCATTCAACAATTAAATGTCATGCCTAAAAGTCTAAAATGAACAGTACTGCTAACCCTGTCCTGGAGTAACCAATTCAAAGTAGGTGCTAATAACCATCCCACTAAAAGCTTTGGCTTTGGACCAATGAAACAAATCCAGTCTGCTTTGAAATTGAGCCAGAAGTTTGTATTTGTGGGGGGAAAACAGATCCCATTCAAATCTGATCATTAAAATTACTGGTCTCAAGGATTTTGAATGACGAAACTGAAGAACCCCAAGGTTAATTCGTTTCATAATAGTAAGAAAACGGCTGCACATGCTGCCTTGAAATATCTGCTGCAATGTAAACATGCTATTAAGCATCTTCCCACTGCATTTGATGTTGATGATGTTTAATCACAGTGTTCCCCATGATCTTTTTAGACACCGTGCCTGCCACATGTATAACCAATTAGGCAAAGCTTACATGGTCACCACTCTTCCACTTTGTAATGCTCCCCAGTGCACCCCTGGAGATGAATATGGTATCTTCTGTCCTGTGAAATACCAGCCACAGCTACTACATTAACCGCGTTTATGATCTGTGTAAGGACGGATGAAGGAAACTCACATAAGAGTAAGCGTCTATGCTTTATTGCCATGAGACATGGTGAGAACACAATACTGACAGAATGGCTAAGCTAACAGATACGATGCAAATAAAAAAAGAAAGAGATCATCCTGACAGACAACATTAGGTGCTAACAAGTACAGGAAGCAAGTCTAAGAGTAAATAGCAACTCCGATACCTGTAACAGGCAGACGGTAAATCTACAGCTAACGCTAGCACAGCTAGACAGCATGCTAATACAGGCATAGAGTGCTAACAGCACGGATCCTTGAGGGACACCTTGAGCAACAGATGTAGTGGATGCTTTATGCTTAACAACATTAACAAATTGGTGTCGGTGAGATAATATCAAATCCACAATGAGAGGAGACACCGGGGAGAAGAACTTTATAAATTATTACAGTAGCCTAGAGATCCAGGAAGAGAATGATGTTCATTGAGTCTCTATGAGGGGCAAGCAGGACGTCATTTATAACAACAAGAGCCGGGTCAGTTTAATGCTGAGCATGCAAACCTGAATGAAAAGGTTCGAATTGAAGAGAAAGAGAAATGCTCAAAGTTGAACAAACACCATTTTCCACCATTACCATTTAAACGTTTGATTCCTACTCCTGTTCGTTTCTTTGTTTTTCCATGTTTGCACCCAAGAGACAGTTTGTAAAGATTTTTTTCCACTCTTTTTCAAGGAATCAAGAATATTTTCCGCTTGTGACCAGCAAACATGTTGCAAAAGCTTGAACATGGCCGTGTAAATTAGTGGATACAGCAACCACATAGCTATTTGATTAGTTCAACAACTGGCATGTTGTGAATTCTTGGACTCGTTTTCCGTTAAGTGGTGAATTTATGAGGCTACAGACAGGCTGGGAAACCATAGTTTGTGGAAATAATGAGGATTTCTTTGTCCATGCTTGCAGCATTTTTTATTATTATTTTGCCTCCACCACAAATCAGTCCGCACAGACAGTGCAGTTTTTACATTTACGTTGTATCTCTGAAAATGAACAAGAGCATGCCAGACTAAATTACTGTTGTAGACGTTTCCACCATGGACCGTTTTAGCTGAGCAGCTTGTCGATGAAAATGATCTCTTTACAGACAGAAGCTCCTGCTGAAGACGATGCTGTTAAAGCTGAAGTTGTTGAGTAGATGAGTCTGTAGTTTGCATATCCAGGGTCTCCAAGCTTCCATGGTTTGTTGGTAGAACAACATCATTTGAATCTCCAG
>JAUZST010005206.1:0-15745 GCA_034779995.1 Parotocinclus haroldoi
TCGGAGCACTGGTGTAGTGTGTGTGAACTTAGGAACATTGAACACAAGTCTTGCAGCTGAATTCTGGATCAGCTGTAGGGATCGGATAGTGGTCAGAGGAAGGTGAGCAGTGATGGCCGCCCACCCAAAAGAATCATCTGGCCACACAACGAAATCTGGAAAAAATGTATAACATTTTTTTAGGGTTTATACTATCTTGCAACTTTATTATTGGTCATCAAAAATGCACTTCTTGTAAATATCTACAGAACATGATTAAAGGAAAAATATAAAATAATGGAGAAAACAAGAGAAGAAAACCAAACACCAGTACATCACTAACAACAATGATAATGATCTTTAATGTTTTCTTAATTAGACTGTTGTTGCATTTTACAGTTTGCAGTATACGGTGTGGAACACATTTTGAATTTGTGTTTACTGTTATTTTCATTGCTTTCTTTAATCATGTCAGAGGACAGAAAAATGGAGGAAAAACAGCAAACCAAGCATTCAAAACATTTTAGCAATCAGCAAATAAAGGTTATATTAGAAGAAAAAGACAACAAGAAAATACGATAATTGCCGGGTGAAAGCGAGTGGACCTTATTTTCAATAACTAAACTGTTCAAAGTTTAAAAGGTAAAGCAAACTTAAATACTTACCATGTTTACTGTACCTGGTTGAGATGACTGTGAGTCTGTCAGAAAGTTAAGAAAACAAGTTTTCAAGAATAAAAGTTCTTAGAAATATTTGTGAGTTAAGTAAAAATAATCAAATTGTTTATTTTTTACTTTAAAACACTTGAGAAAAAAAACACCCATCTCCTGTTTGGACTATGGACCAGAAGGTCCAAGGTTCAAATCCCACCTCTACCACAGTTGGGTCCCTGAGCAAGACCGTTAACCTACAACTGCTTGGATTGTTAGACTGTATCAATTGTAAGTCACTCTGGACAAGGGGCCTTCACAGGCTTTTACTGTCCCAGTATGCCTGGTGTGTTACCTATAGAGCATACTCCACATGGTGAGGAGAGAGCGAACCCAGGTCATTTTCAGGTCACTGAACTTAGATTTGAACTATTACTGTTTACAGCCACTTAACAGACAGTCAAGCAATCACAGTAGACGATCCTAAACCTAGGTCTGTTTGCACTTTATATTGTTTATAGGGGCTTAAAGTTAGCCATAACAGAACTGGAAAGGTGAGGACGTCCAGACTTTACACAGAAATGACCCAGGCTGCTCCACCCTGGGATTGAACCCTGGACTTTCTTGCTGTGAGGCAGCGGTGCTACCCACCGAGCCACTATTGCGCATCTCATTGTGGAAATCGATTTCTGACTTTTCTTTCTTAAGTCTGGTCGTCCTTGATTTGCTACATGACCACCTTCCTACTGTAGAAATTCACCCGTGATCCAATATGGTGCCTTTCAACATGGCGGCCATGTTGCGGACTTAGCCTAAAAGATAGGCCACCTCACTCATTTGATTCTAAAATAAAATGGTGTCTTGTAACTTTTAACCCACCCTGTGTGTGTGTGTGTGTGTGTGAGTAATGTAATGCAAGTCTCATAATGTAATTTAAATGTTGTATGTAGGCTTTTCATCAAAACATTTTGAAGTGAAAAATATGAGGAGTTAAAAATATAACGAACTTCCAGTGTGACACAATGCAGACGATTTGCTTCCAGAGTTAGGTGTACAGTACATGTCACGGCTAAATATCTACTTTGAGAGGTGTCTGGAAAGGATTTTGAAAGCCCTGAGGCAGGCGGATTAGAGAGAAGCTCATCTCTGAGTACTGATACGTCTAAGGACCACAGCCGCTACTGCTAGCGGCTAATCTGACGTTTGAGCTGTGCCGCTAATAGCTTTCGCTCACACTTTCAGTTCCTTTAGTTGAGTGCTCTGATGGTCTCTAGAGATTTTATTTGCAGGATCCTGTGTCACAATCTCAGTAACTTGCACAATTCATCAGTAAATTAAACTTTATATTAGCATTAACATGTCTTCAGAGCCTGGACTATTAGCACTATAGAGCAACTATAATGCTTTATTCAAGTATCATTCTGGTGATAATTAATCTTTAGCTGTTATAAAGTGTTACCAAAATGCACTATATGACTGAACGTTTATGGACATCCAAAACCTTTGTTCTTTTGAAATGGCTTTCCACTTGATTTTGGAGCTTAACAGTGAGGTCGGCTTCTGATGTAAGCAAATAAATCCTTAGGCATTCCAGTGCATTTTTAAGGTGTCTGACGGACGAGAGGTCAAGGTTTATCAAATCTTAGTGGACTTTATTTAAGGACAGCAGGACAGAAAGTCGATGAACTGACTTGTTGGAAGCAGAAACATATAAATGTTACATATTGAGAGTGACTGTGGTTTCAGTACAACCCATTCTACTGCCACTGTTAGTCTATAGAGAATCCAGGAATGTACAATTTATATTATGAATTTGTAACAACTGAGTGCTAAATAGCAGAGATCAATAATTAGGAGGGTGTCATCAAACTTTTGTCTATACTTTTGTCTTTTATCTGATTCATAATATGGAAGCATACTAGCATACTAGAATCTCCATAAAAAAACAAAGGGTTATAGTGAAAACCTCAGTGCCAAACAATATGGCATTTGACTATCCACCTGCCCAACAAGTCAGTCCAACAACATTAAAAGTTTTCCAATAACAAATTGAGGCTTCTGTACTACAGTCCCATGCATATTTCAAACTTGACCAGTCTTCTTCTTATACAGTATAACATCTCTGATAACAGACTTATTCAGGACAGAAGAGTGTGAGAAAGTATACTACTGAGTATTGCTGAATGTGTATTTGTGTGTTTAATCAGATTCTCGTTGTTAAATTGAAATAGGGGCAGTACGGTGGGTAGCACTGCTGCTTCACAGCAGGAAAGTCCCGGGTTCAATCCCAGGGAGGAGCGGCCTGGGTCCTTTCTGTGTGAAGTCTGCATGTCCTCCCCGTGTCTGCGTGGGTTTACTCCGGTTACTCCCACAGTCCAAAGACATGCATGTTAGGTTAATTGGTGTCTCTAAATTGGCAGTGTGTGTGTGTGTTTGTGTATATGAATGACTAACCTTGAGATGAACTTGTGCATGGATATAACTTTGTGTTAGCAATAGAGACGTTAAAGAAGCCAAACAAACAAACAGAATTAAATCTGACTTGAATTCACTATGTAATTGGTGACAGTATTTGCCATCTGTTGCTTTTCTTGTTGAAATGATTCTGTGAAAGCTTGTTGTGTGCATTTGATGATGTCTTTTGCCAGGATTGAGCACCGTTTGCAGTTTATTGCAGTTTATTTTACATATTGGTTCCGAAATGTCAATGGTAAGTGTTTGGGTAAAAAGAATATAACCTTATAACTACATGATTCATACATTTTGTGTAATGAATAGACTGCAGTAAACCGCTTAAGCTCAGTACCATGCTGCTACAACAGATCAACGTTCCACACATACTGCATTTAGCCTTTTCGTTTTTCTCAGAGTGGAGCCAAACTGAGCGCTGATCTTCCTCTAATGCTCTAGCACAGCGTATCAAAATAAACGAATAATAATAAACTAGTAATAACAACACAAATTGAAGCGGTAGTAGGAACCAAGCCAAAGTGGAATCAAAATTCTTTTTTTTAACAGGTACCTGAATCTTGGAATTCTGAAATTAGAATATGTGAACTGTTAAGGTGTGTGTGGTTGCTTTTTTAACATTTATTTATTATCATTCATTTTTTATATAACGTAACATTCTACTGAGCAATCTTGCTGGCTTTTGCCGTTCCCTTCACTCATGTTTATTAACGCTCAGGTTTTTTTTTTTAATTTAAGAAATAAATTAGGTGCTCAGCATCACGGAAACTCCAGTGTCAATGAAGTGTTTGTTAAAGGTCTAGAGGCTTGCACGATGAGAATTAATTTATGTAGGGTTGAAAAGCAAGGAAAACTGGTGCACATGAATTATGAAGAGGGAGAGGGATGCTCGCAAACTCAACAGCCGCCAGAGAGTGGAGAGGGAAGCACTTTCCATAATAAAAGCTCTGCTTATTTCTGGATGATCAACCCAATTTTCCTGCAACACAACAGCGTATGAATGGAAATAATATAAACCACATTGTTAAGGGATGAGAAAATGGTGTCACAAAGTATTCAGTGCTTCTTTTCTGGAGAATGGAACATGATGCATTCATGTCAACCAGTTATCTTTCTTCCCCATCCTAAGCGTTCATTACCTCCAGTTTCTTCTGTACAACAATGTTGTTATGCTTCTATTTTTTACAGTTCTGTCCTCCTTCTCTCTCGCCCTCTTTTTTTAGATGATGGACCTTACTCCAAAGGGAACAAGGACTCGACAGGACCTGACAATTCCCTTGTCTCCAGAAGACAGAGCATCCCAGGTTCTTTTTGCTGTTCTGCTCTCTTTGGTGCCCACACACACAAACAGTAGAAGAATGGCGTTAGAGCTGCCCTCCTTCCTTCTAATCTTAGGGAATGTGTTTGTAAGAGCTGCTGTGAGGATTTCTCCACTATTCCTGCCATGCTTGAAATGCTTGTTTGAGAACGGAGCTTTGTCGATTTATTATACGCTGCTGGCAGATTTAGCCATTTTCTAGTTTTTTTGTGTTTGTGAGTCATTGTGCCAGTTTTAAGCACTGAACTGTTAGGGATTTCTTAACCGTAGGCTTAGATATTGATGCCAAGCACTGGATAAACATGAAGGAATGTTGCTTCTGCAGTATTTAGAGGCAAGTCAGGGTAGTCAAATGTGGCTAAAATTCTAAAATATGCACTTTTAACCCTTAAAAATAACCTGATGCTCAGACACTTCAGGTTTTCACATCTTATGTTCTCTAAAATATGATATGCATATCTTGATCTGATTATCTCACTGTGCTGTAAAACATTTCAACAATGCATCCGTGCACTGTACTATATTTGAATATCATGTCTCAGGTTTTAATCTCAACTCCAGATTTTCTTAAATTTATACCAGTGATCCCATTCTAGTATCTCATGAATTCAACAGAATCACATATAATATGCTACCGATTAGGCCAGTGGTTCCCAGTGGAACCCCCACCCTACTCTGACACACCATTGTCTTATACGCTTATCTTCAACAGGGGCATGGCATAGCCGGTGCCTAACCGGGGTGCAAGGCAAGAACAACCCTAGATGGGGTGTCAATCCCTTGTAGAGCACATACACTCATACACGAAGGGACACCAATTGAAAACACCAATTAACCTAATATGCATGTCTTTGGAGCGTGGGAAGAAACAGGAGTACCTGGAGAAAACCTACACAGACACAAGGAGAACATGACTCCACACAGAGGAGCCCAGGGCCAAGATCTAGTTATGCACCAACAGTGCTGTCTTTCAACACACCAGTACCTCTCGAAACGAGACCCCCACCAACTTCTGACAGGTGTTCTACTGAGAAAAGTTAAAGCATATCTTTTCAGAATGACTACAAAGGCACAATATGATGTAAATAATTAAAGGTTGGCGACGAAAGAGTACACATGCATTGATTTAAAGTCTGAATTATTCCATGAATAATGGAACCGCCAAGTGCCCAGTGAGTTACTGCTAATTAATTCCAGGAAGCAACCCTTCATTATTTGGCAAATAATCCATTCATCAGATTAATGCTGGAATTAGTTTGCAGTTTATCACAGATCACATGTATTGAGAGTCTGTTGGTAGATTTATTGATTACTGAGGCGTTCGTTGATTTTGCATGGACTTTTTGTACTTTTAAAATCTGTGTTCAAATCAATCCAGGATTAACAAGCAGTACAGTAAGTCTGAAAGTGTTGGTCAGGTTTGGGCTGCCGTTCATCAGGCCTTTCACAAGGTCACTACTGTTGCGACCTAGTCTAGGGTCAGGCCGTAACACGGGAAAAGGGGAGGGACACTAAATGCACCACACCAAGACTTAAGGTCTAATCAAAAAGAGCAGTGTAACCTTCTGTAACCTTTTAACAAAGTAAACAAAATGGTACAAAGTGCTACCCTAACTTCCTACAGAAAAAAACACACACAAAAGCCCACACCCAAACTTAATGACAATCACTCCTTACAGGTGAACACACAAAGCAATGCAGGTTGTACAAAACACTATTTAATTTAGACACTATTACACCATAGAAATATAATTATTTACATCAATACAAATACAATTATTTACAACAATACAAAAATGTTAAGTGTTTATGATGACTTTCCCCTAAAATAAACCCTAAAGTGTCACTTGTAACACATTTAACTTCAATCTCACAAGGTGTTTTATGCAAGTAGGCTCAGACCGCTTAACCACAGATGGCACTGGCACTGTTGGATTTCAAACCCACAGTCAATCAAACATGGGGTGCAGAGAAGTGGTGCATGTTGAATTTGAATGTCCAGACTCTTCTACATAGTTGTTGAAACTCATCTGGTTGAAGCATGAACTCTAAAATATTAGGAGAAATTGGATCCAGACCAGCATAACAAAATGACCTATTAGCGTTCATTACTGCACTGATTCTGCTGCTGCTTGGGCAGCCTGCTGTACGACTGTATTAATTGTGGGGTCAGTGTGGTCTCATTTTGCTGCTGACTTTTTTTAGCACTGCTATGTGTTTGACTGTATGTTTTTGTTCAGAAGAGCTGCGGGGGGTGACGCTGGTGGAGCTGATTAAGAAGGAAGGCAGCACGCTAGGCCTCACCATCTCGGGAGGAACAGACAAGGACGGCAAGCCACGAGTCTCCAACCTCAGACCAGGAGGCCTTGCGGCCAGGTGAGATCCAGGGGGGTCAGCGATTTCATAAGGGTGTCAGTGGCCTCCCTGGCCCCCCTTGCCAGCACCTTTGGCTGCAGGACTATGCCACAGGATATTATACATAACCTGTTCCTATAAAAACCCAATCTCATCTTGTATCCAGGCTAGAAGCAGCCTAACAGGGTAACTACAGCCTCCTTTCAATTTCCCCAATAAACATATCCTTTCACTCTAATATAGAATCACGTACAGATATCACTGTTGCTTTCAAATTCACAGTTTCGAATTGATCGACATCCTCCTGTATAAAATTGCTCTATACACAGATAAGTAAAATCAGGTCTGAAAAAGATTGAAAATAAGTGTTTCAGTGTTGCAGGACCTTTTTAGCTCATATACAGTTAGTCTGGTCTGTAAATGGTTGTGCTTTAATTGTGCTTAAATGGTCCATATGGTGAGCATGAAGCTGGTTAAGACCATATTTTCATGACAGGTCATGTGAGCCAAGAGGAGAATCAAATTAATTAGCGTTCAATTCTGTAATTCACATTTAAATAAGCATATGTTTAGCCTTTGTTGGGGTGTTTAACAGCAGATTCTCATTTTGTACAACAGACTTTTCAACAGTGAATAAACCAGTGAATTAATACAGTTATTCGGAGAAACTGCCGATATAAACTGACACTGAAAAATCTTCATGTTGAATAATGGACTCTGGTTAGGTTAATCATGTTCAAATGACTGCAGCAGAATAATAATAATTACTTAATATTACAGGATATTTTTCCTGCCATGAGTATGACTTGGGGGTGAAGATGATAAAAAGTAGAGTGAAATTAAATAAGAATAATTATAGTAACATCATTGGAGAGAACAATATAATGTTATAAGATGTTACAAGCCATTCAAAAGCTGTAGTGTATATTAGTGGTACTTAAAGAAAAGGTGTACCTCCCAGCCTGCACGCACAGACCAACCGTTTGGTTTTTTTTTTTTTTTTTTTTTTTTTTTCCAATCTTTTTTTTCTTTAAGCCAGCTAACCATTTAAAGTAATTCTATACACAGATTTTTCCCATGAAGTATGTTCTATACATTTTAATTAACATTGTAGTTTGAAAAACTGAGCACCATAGAGCAAACAAAACCTCACCCTGTGATGGTTGGTGGGGTAAGGATCCCAGGTTAAGAACTGTGGGTGTATATGGTTATGGGTTAAAGTTGAAAATAGAAGGTGATGCAACTGAGCCAATTACTAGCCTATTAATTAAAAATAACCTGAACCATAACTGTCCTTACTTCAGGAGTGACCAGTTGAATGTGGGCGACTACATCAAGTCAGTAAATGGCATCAACCTTACCAAACTGAGGCACGATGAAATCATCAGCCTGTTGAAGAACGTGGGCGAGCGAGTGGTGCTGGAAGTGGAGTATGAGCTGCCTCCAGCTGGTACGAAGTTGAGTATTGTGTTCTTGCTTGTCATGTGGACGGCTCTTCTGTTTCTGTTTCATTTGCATCATACGATAAGATCTAGTCTGCTCTTGAGACCATAAATGAGCAGTCTCGTCTCTCATCTGGACTCCCTCTTTTCCAGGTCTCCAGGTAAGGTGGATTTGGAAATTGGCATTGAGACTAGCTGAGTATGTCTGAGCAAATGTTAATTATAAACTGAACTTACTTTCTAGCGTTATTAAATAAAAACAATCCAGTCAAACAGTTAAAAAATCAGTTCTTTCTCTACATGCCTAAATACAGTCTCCACTCTCACAGGGAAAAACGAGTTGCTGCTCTTCTCATTTAAAACACGATCAATGAATTTGTTTTAATTTGAACAGTCAGACATTTAGACAATTTTGTCCACTTGCTTCACTTAGTGAGTCAAAACTACAACATGGCTTGAGTTGTGACCGTTATGGAGGTGGGATTGTGTCTCAGTACTTTTGGCGACATGCAGATTAGTTTCCCTGTACTTTTTTGGCCACGTATGGGGTTCGTGTTACCATACCTTTGTGAATTTGTGTCCCAATAAATGTGGGTTTGTTTATGTATGTGTGTGACTGTCTGTGTGTGCAGTCTATTGATGTGACGTGTGTGCATGGTGCATGTTTTTGTGTGTCTGTGTGTGTGTCTGTGTGTCTGTCTGTGTGTCTGTCTGTGTGTCTGTGTGTCTGTCTGTGTGTGTCTGTGTGTGTGTGCAGTCTATTGATGTGACGTGTGTGTGGGTCGTGTGTGCATGGTGCATGTTTTTGTGTGTGTGTGTGTGTGTGCGTGTCTGTCTGTGTGTGTGTGTCTGTCTGTGTGTCTGTGTGCATGTCTGTGTGCGTGTCTGTGTGCGTGTCTGTGTGTGTGTGCAGTCTATTGATGTGACGTGTGTGTGGGTCGTGTGTGCATGGTGCATGTTTGTGTTTGTGTGTGTGTGTGTGTGTGTCTGTCTGTCTGTGTGTCTGTCTGTCTGTGTGTCTGTCTGTCTGTGTGTCTGTCTGTCTGTGTGTCTGTCTGTCTGTGTCTCTGTCTGTGTGTCTGTGTGTGTGTCTCTGTGTGTGTGTCTCTGTCTGTCTAGGGTTCTAAGGGCAGTGGGTGTCTGCCGCTGGAGCGCTCTCCTCTGTTATCTGTGCTGCATGTGGTGGAAGGTCTGGCCCTTGTGGTGCTGTGTAGCTGCAGGCCGGCCACGCGGCGACTCTCGGTCAACGTTCTCAAAGAGGTGCGCGCCCTACACAATGCCCTGGGCATCGCCAAGGTAACTACCATCACGACCTCAGAGAGCATCTTTACTATCTCATTAACATATTATGCATGTATACGAAGCAGCAGAAGCCATGCCGTCGGTTCTCTCTGTCTCAGGGTGACGAGGAGTTGGCGGTAGATGTCATGGACCGGGTCAGCGCTTCAGTCCTGGAAAGCTTCATTCATCTCACTGGGGCTGATCAGGTACATAAAACACACTTTCTGTAATGCAGTGTTTTTCCTTGTGAGATTTGAGAGGCTGATTTAGTATTCGCTCACCGTTCTCTGTTCAGACCAACCTGCTGTACTGTCCCAGCGGAATTGATCTCCAGACTCTGGCTGAGTGGAGCTCCTCTCCCATAAGCCACCAGTTTGACGTGATAAGCCCATCGCACATCTGGGTGTTTGCCCATGTCACCCAGGGTCAGGACCCTTGGGTCATCAGCCTGTCCAGCTATCTGCGCCAGGAGAACCTGCCCAAGCATTGCCCCACGGCACTGAGCTACGCCTGGCACTTCGCATCCACCCGACTCCAGCTGCTCTCTCCTCAAGTCGACATCAAGTAGGAGAATTTTTCCGATGCCACCGCGCTTGTGCGTTAGCTTGTGCGTTAGCTTGTGCGTTAGCTTGTGCGTTAGCTTGTGCGTTAGCTTGTGCGTTAGCTTGTGCATGCACTGATGAACCATCAGTGGAATCACGGGAACCATTCGGTTCACAATAATGAGTTCACAATTCGATTCTTATAGGGTTTTTAAGTAATGCAAAACAATACATATTTTCTCTAATAAGCTTTTAGTTCATTAAATTAATTCAAAAGATTTTAATTACAATTCCAGTCTGGGAATAATGCCAAACCACCGTTACGAACAACAACTTCTCAAATGCTCACTATACAAAATAAGTAATCTGTACGAAGAACAAGTGACATTTTGAACCAAAATATCAAAAGGTAATAATGCAGGAAAAATACGTAAATTCTTAACACTTAAGCTTGAGGAAAACTGAAATTACTTTTTGAACATTTTAAAAAATGTAAACTTTTTTTTTCTTCTGTCATGATACTAGCCAAATAGTGGACATCTTAAATAAAATACTCTATACAGAAATTATAATGAAATGCCTAAAAATCACTAAACTGATGTCCCACATCTGAAACCAACAACCACCGAAATAAATAAGAAAAAACTTCAATACGGGTATGACCTTGCGTGTTTCGCTTAAACGTTAACAAAGCCAAACAAACACATACTCTATAACCAAGTAAAATAGTATTTTTTTTTCTCTCCTAAACTTAAAATTACGGTGTTTTAAATGCAAATTAGAGCATGATGTACGATTGCACCCTCTAGTGTTCAATAATAAAATTGCATTAGTGTAGTAGGCAGAACATGGAGGCGATGTGGTAGCTTAGATGTTAAGGTACTGGAGCATGGAGTAGAAGGTCTAGGGTTCAGTTTCCACCTCTTCTAAGCCGCCACTTGTGGGTCCTTGAGCAAGGTCCTTAACCCACAGTTGTTTGGATTATACAGAAGTATATCCAGACGCTCTGGATAAGGGAACCTGTTAAATGCTGTAAAAGGTAAATGCATGCGACATCATCAATCTTAAAGATGCCCACAGTGACATTTTTGCATTCCGGTTCATCGTTACACTTTTCCTAAACACTGTGAAATTCTGCACCACTTATACACAACACAATGGCCACAATTGCAAGTATGTAGTAATGACAAATTATCATCTTTTTTTTCACCCTTCCAGTAGTCCAATAAATGCTAAGAAGATGAACAGCATGAGCAGCAGCACTGACTCCTATGTGGGCCTGTGGAGAAATTACCTGATCCTGTGCTGCAGCTCTGCAACCTCTTCATCGTCCTCCTCATCGTCTTCCTCATCCTCGGCCCCTGGCTCTGTCCGCTGCTCCCCTCCAGAGACGCTGGCGTCCACCCCTGACAGCGGATACAGCTACGATTCAAAGGTGACGCTAAGACGCTAAGCTCCGTACCACAAAGCAACAATAAGATTAATGCCCCGGTTTAATTCCATAGGACAAAAGTATTGGGACACCTACGTTATACCGACAGGACATTTTGACAAGCCATTCTAAATCTGTGGCAAATGATATGGAGTTGGTCATTGTTTTGAGCTCTTCTGGGAGGGCTTTCTACATAATTTGAACTTTTTTTATTTCTATAAAATAGTTCTATAGTTCTAATTTTTAACACTTCTATTTTGCCCAGTCATCTAGCAGGGCTGACTAAAGGGTCTGGATCACAATCTCTGTAATCACAAAAATAGGGGGTAGGGGAAGCTATTAAAAAAGAAGCATTTTATTTCATTAAACAAGATAATCAAAAAAGCAACTGGAAAAGTCAAAAGTTTTGATTACGCACAAATGAGATACAAACTCAATTATCTTGGTTGAGTAGTAAGTGATATATTGATGGGGGTGAACAGAAGGATGTTAAACTGAGCTACAGTGCCTCACATTGGCTGTTCAGTAGGGTGTATGGTCACCCAAGACTGCCAAAACACACTGACAGTGCTGGGGCATGGCCAGGATCAGATTGTCCAACAGTTCTCGTGGGATCCTCCGCCACTCTTGGTCCAGGGCAACATCCAGCTCAAGAAGTGTTGTGGGAGGCATTCGGACGATTTGCCAGACGACCTCCAAGCATGTTCAATGGGATTCAGGTCTGGAGAACGTAAAGGCCAGTCCATTCTATTAAAATCCACTGAGCTCTTCAGAACGAGATCCATTCTTTCACAAATGTTTGTAAAGGCAGACTGTATGGTTATGTGATTCAAATGGAATACCTGAATTTATTGTTTAGGAGGAGTGTCCGAATATTATGTATTGTATTATTGTTTATCAAAGCATCTGACCCTACCTAGTTGTATCTTTTTTGGGCAGATCATTGGCGTTCCATCCCCTTCATCCTTGTTCAAACATGTGGTTCCTATGATGCGCTCTGAGAGCATGGACATCACAGAGTCTCTTGTCCTAGGGCTTGGCCGGACCAACCCCTTTGCCTTCAGGTGCTCCCTTGTCTTTTCGTATGTCTGCGTATATGGACGAATTTTCTTATTTTGACCTTGTGTCATGACTGTATCGTCGTGACTCTTACCTTATCCACGGTGTTTCTGTCTTTAATGCTGTTTTTGTGTGTTCACCAGAGAGCTCTTGGAGGAGTTGAACCCCATTATTAAAGAAGCCTTGGAGAGAAGGCCAGAGGTGAGCTCCACCATTTTTTTTATTTGTGATGCTGCATCAGTATTATTTTCTTGATGCAGGCATGTGCCTTTTAGCGAGCACATTTTATTCTGTGGGTGGCACGGTGGCTCAGTGGGTAGCACTGTTACCTCACAGCAAGAACGTCTCCGATGTGATGTCTGCGTATCCTACTCTTATCTACATTGGTTTACTCTGGGTACTTTAGTATCCTTCCACAGTCCAAAGACGCATGCTAGGTTAATTGGTGTCTCTAAAGTGCTCCTAGTGTGTATGTGGCATACAATCGGCGCCCTGTCTAGGTATGTTCCTACCCTGTGCCCCATGTCTCCATCTGTCCCGCAACTCTGTAAAAGAATCAAGTAAGTTATTACATTCTGTGAAATGGGTTATTGGCCATACAAATGATACATAAATGTGTCAGAAACGACGCTGAAAACCAGAGCGGAACGCTACCATCTACACAGGAGCCGAGGCCTTAATCTTATTCAACTCACTGAATCAGATTCACAACACAGTGGCTCTTCAGTCACAAGCACACACTTAACGATCAAACAGACTGTAGAACCAAAATATAAATGTTCACAATGGAATATAAGAATAAATTGAACGTACTACACTGGCTGCACAAAACCAAGAGGGAATGGGTCCATTTCAAGAAACCTCCAGAGAAATTTCCAGAACAGGCAATGCAATTTCACCTGTTTTAACAATGTTGTATTGTTTGCATTTGATCAATTTCTATGCTGCTTATCGATTCCAGTTTGAAGTTTCAATTGCAGAATGGAGGAAAAAAATGTGCACAATTTTTAGGTATAAAGAATGTCATTATTATTTTATATTTCAACCTCAAAGAAATCACCTTTTCATTAAACTATTGTTTTAAATTATTATTTAAACTTCTAAGTATAAAGTTTAACATGGTTTAATGTACTAAAGTAGTGACCTAGGAACACCAGCCGTCTCTGGTGCTACTGTCGTACGTAATCACTGCTGCTGAAATGAGGAACAAGTGATCCATAGGGAAAGTAAGTTTTTTTACGTTAAGTGTTTTACTTATAAGAAATTTAAAACGAGAATGAGCCTGTTCGTCATTTCAGCAGTAAGCAGCAGTTTGGATTTCTTAGATCCGTGTTTTAGTACATTAAACCACGTTAAGCTCTGTTTACGTTAAGCATTCTAGAGTCGAACCCTGTATGCTCCTGAAGCTTAATATGCTGGCAACTTAGATGTTTTGCTACGTTGAAGGTTCAACCTAATTTGCAAAAGATCAACTTTCCACACCGTTTTTTTCCTTTCATAGTGGCGCCGAACATTTGACTGTCCATCTTCCGCTCATGCCATAACGGATGAATCAAAACAAAAGTTGGACATGTATGATTACATTATACACCGCTCCTGGCGTATAGGTGCCTCCTTAATATGTTCCATATATTGAAAGCACAAAATAATAATGATCAATTAGTGAAATCAAAATTCTCTCTACCCGATCCTTGGAATTTTCAAACCCGTTTCAAATTTTAACTCGATTTTTATACCCGAACTTAAAAAATACTTGTGGGTAACTCCGGCATGGTAGGAGGTGTACCATTTCTGCCATATCTTTAATTCGTTTTTTCCTCTCTGTCTGTAGAATATGAAGCGGCGCCGGCGTCGTGACATCCTCAGAGTCCAGCTGGTCCGGATCTTCGAGTTGCTTGCGGACTCGGGAGTCATCAGCCAGATGTGAGTCACTTTCCCTCAACTTGCTCCTGTCACGGATGTGCTGACATGAAATTTATAAATAAATAATAAATAAACGAACATTGCAATGTTCTGTGAACATCCAACCTGACCATCACGTTGTAATTGATTGATTTGCGCCCATGTCCTCATGGACTGCACTTACTGCCTAGTTAGCAGAGCTACTCTGTTTTAAACACTGAAATGCAGTTATATACTGTAAAGTTTATACGAGCTCTTTTAGCTAATTCTGTTCTCGCACTATTTTAAAGCTCCTATTTAATTTAATAGCATTGTAATCACTCTTTGTATTCAGCTAGTGGGTGTTCAGACTGTGTAGCTCTTAAGTACTTATTACTTTCTGTTCTTTTATTGTGATTGACTGTGCGCGTCTGTGGGTGCTTGTGTGTTCGTTCAGTGGGAGTGGGGGACTGGATGGGGAGAGCCACTCTCTAAACAGCACTCTTTTAGAGTATGTGGATCTGACACGGCAGCTACTCGAGGCTGAGAACGACAAGGACTCGGACACGCTCAGAGACATCCGCTCACACTTCAGCGCCCTGGTTGCTAACATCATCCAAAATGTGCCGGGTATGTTAAAAAAAAAATAAATACACACAGTTCAAACACAACTAGTATATTTGTAATAATACACTTCACACATGCAATAATTGATAATAATATGACTAATGGGGTTCTAGGTGCAATCACTACTACAGTGTTCCAAGAAAGACCATTTTCCTATTAAAACCAATTAGGGGGAATAATTGCTTGGGCTGAAAACTAAGCTCTCGGCCAACACAGAAATTAAGTCGGTTGTGCTGCCACGTTGTGACAATACAATAGACTTTCATGGCTGAGAATTTGAGTCTTTATGTTGTGGTATTTTCCTTAGTTGACTGATGACTAAAACCATTTAAGTCACAGTGCAAAATAAAGGTTGTTATGTTACAGCATATGATCTGGGTAACAGGACAAAGTGATCCAGGCACCTCTCAGATTTCAGCTGCCCTATAGTGATACATGAGTATCTTTAAAAGTCTGATGGGTTTTAACATTGGTTCTAGATATGTAATAACGAGAATTCAGTAGAGGGTGTTCAAGGCTGGGAGGAACAACATTTAATGATTGTTTGTGATCATATTGAGAGGTTGAAAAGTCATCACGTCTGTCTCTGTGTGTGTGTGTCTGTGTGTGTGTGTGTCTGTGTGTCTGTGTGTCTGTGTGTCTGTGTGTCTGTGTGTGTCTGTGTGTGTCTGTGTGTGTCTGTGTGTGTCTGTGTGTGTCTGTGTGTGTCT
>JAUZST010005207.1:0-15744 GCA_034779995.1 Parotocinclus haroldoi
GCTTGCTCAACTTGGGATTGGCCTTTAAGGTCTTGTATTACTGTAAAGCTGCTTTGAGACAATGCTACATTGTAAAAGGCGCTGTATAAATAAAATTAAATTGAATTGAACTGAATAATTCTGGGGCAGATAGCTTGGACACATTTAGAAATGCACTGGAACATAAAATGTGAAAAAGTGATAGGGTCTGAAGACTTTCCAAACGCATTGCACATATGGTTGTTACAACTCTATGAGTGTATAATTTCGGACACATATTATTATAAGAATAACCAGTCATTAAGCAACACTTCATGTTCCTTCATCATTTAGATCAATAACAGATTATTCTGGGGTAATTACTCTGATATTTTGACACACCAACAAACTCGATGTTGTCGTACATCACACAGGCTTAATGATTGTTCTGAATTATTTATGCATTCAGAATAAAGAGCTGAATGAATATTAATCAGCTCACTCAGGGAATACATTGAAATACCATTGTCTTAGTCCAAAAGTTTCAGATCTCCATAATTCAACACCATTCTCAGGTCTGTGCAGTCAGTGCTTTTTGATTATACTCATTATTGATCAGAAGTGTCATTAGAGATTTATGGAGATTTATAGAGGCTATGGGAAATGTTTTTTTAATGCCCTTGCTTGTTATGAATTGTTCGGCAGGAATAAGCATAAAATTAAATGAAAATGGAGCTTAGCCTCTTCAGCGTTCCTCTGCTTCAGCTCCACTCATGTTGTTTCTGTCATCAGTAACCAGTCTCACCCTACCTGGGCCCCACCAGAGGGCAATAACTCTCTCCATCCTTTGGTTAGCAGGGTAAAATGTGCTGCCAAGGACTATCCCGATGAGGACTCAAGATACCAAAGTGTCTGTGTATCGGACGAAATAATGCGGAAATGAATAATGATTCTATAACAATTCTATAACAAACAAATAACAATTCTCCATTGTGAAAAGTGCTATAAATGAATAAATATGACTTTACTTCACAGTTAACATCATTTATTTGCTTACAGGCAGTGCTTGTGGCTCTGAGGTTAGAGTCAGCTCTCTGGAATAGAAGTTTCTAGAATAGAGGATCTCCATTCCAGATGGAACTTGATCAGGGAATGTGTTTGTGGAATGCTGCAATGGACAGATGCCCTGTCCAGGGCATTTCATTTTTTTGACTGTGCAGACTGTGCTTTGAATCATCTTGAGAAAGGCAACCCACACCTCTACAACCCACACCTCCTACTTCATCACATTACCCGGAACACCTGAGATATTTTTGGATGTTTTTCCTTTGATGAGGTTAGACTACACGTGATGTGTAATAAATGCAGAACTGTAACGATTCATACGTACATTAAATCTATATATTGTACACCATACATGGATAAAATCCATTCAGGAAAACATTTCTTTCACTGAATAAATAAATCCAGGGAATTTGCATGAAATATAGAATAACTGTTTAGACAAATGTTTAGGTGTCAAGTTGACCCTTCTACAGTCTGAAGAGGCTTGATCAAAAATTGACTTTTTGGAACGGGAACAGGCAAGGAATCCCTTTTTTTCAAAGAGGTCACAATAAACACTGACTTTTCCTTGCAAAATCCATCTTGTTTCGAATGTTGTGACTTTTGTATCTATATTTCCTGTATTATCTGTTTACTAAAATGAATAAGAAATAATTATATATGGTCATTTTACCATTGCCAAACAATTGAGTTGGGAAGACTCGAGTCACAAGTCAATTGGAAGTTTTTTCTCCAAAAATAGTAAAATTTGCATTCAAGGATTATGTTGTTAATTGTCGTTGTTCATTCGTCACTACAAGGCCCACAAAAAAAGGTGCATGACATAGCTTTTTGGCTAGTTAAACATTAGCAGGAAAGGTAGAGTTAAGTTTAAGATATGTTAGATATGCTGGCTTCAAATAGATCGTGCATTTTATTAAGAAGACAAAATAGCCAATATTTAGAAATTGGACTTGACACTGTATGTGAAGTGACAAATTCCATGGCAGCTTCACACATGCTGTGTGTTTTGCATTTGCATGAGTTTAACAGATGAGTTAAAAATCCAAGAAGAAATTCAACAGTATTTGATAATGTTGGAAAACACAGCTCTTTATGACCACTGTATTTTGACTGATTAAAATGTGTGATGTGTAGCTTGACTTAAGACTTGCTTGACCGAGACTTGAGTTACTTGAATGATAGCACAGTGACTTGTGACTTGCTTGAGACTTGAATATTAAGACTTCAGACTTACTTGCACAGATGTACATATTTCATATTTATCCTTCAAGTTACAGAGATAGAATGAAGGAGAGAGGCAGATATATGTAGCATCAGAGAGGGACAGAAAAAGAGTTAGGCACAATCAGATAGAGATAAAGCAGGAGGGGGAAGGAATGTAAAAGACAAAAGAACAAGAGGGACAAAAAAGACATATGGGGTGGAACAATGAAGTAATGAGACAGCGAGATAAAGAAGGACAGGAATTAATCAATTGGGATTTAAAAGCAGAGATACTGAGAGTAAAGACAAAAATGAAAACAGACAATAAAAATAGGATAGAAACAAATAAAGACAATGAACCGGAAATAGAAGAAACAGGAACACCCTTAATCGATCAGGTTTCTCTTCTTTATTTGGGCTCAGTGTGGGAGGAGATTTAATAAAGTCTATCAGATGTTTGTGTGTTTGGGGGTGAGAGAGAGATTTTCTTTGTTATTTTGCTTGCTCTTTGTTCTTTATGTTGCCAACTGTTTTCCATTTTTTATACTTTTTTTTAGCTGTGAGATACAGTATATCCGGCCTTCACTGTTTAGGTTGGCTCTGGTTTATTCCTAGTCTGGGTTCTTCTTATTCAGTTCCTACCTGATCAATTTAGATAATGTTAACCATGACTTTTCCCCAATAAGCTGATATAAAGAAAGGAAAGAATAAATTAACAAAGGAAAAAAGTACAAAAGTAAAAAAAATACTTAAAAAATAAAAACAAAGATGGAATAAAAAACAAAAATTATTGAAATCAGGGTGTATCTTAAAGCAATATAATTTGACTGGGTCCTTTCACATTACATAAAAAGTGAGGAAAAAGCAGCAATGAAGGAACTAGTGTATAAAAACAATAAAATAATGCTAATGCATGCCAGAAATTTCAATGACAGAAACAAAAATAAACTAAAAGACAGTAATAGAAATCTAAGTACAAAAACAAGTGACAGCTGAAAGAGATACGTTAAGGAAAATATGAGCAGGAAAGTTAGTGGTGAGGGGAAAATAAAGATGAACTAAGAAAAGAAGTGCAGATGGAGGCAAAGACTCAAAGAGAGATGATGCTGAAGGACACACAGAGAGACCATGAAAGAGATACAGAAAGACCATGAAGGAGACAGGGAGATGATGAAAGGCAGATAGATGGCAAAGGAGACAAAGGGACACAAAGAAGGAGACACGTACTATATAGATGAAGGAGACAGAGAGGATGAATGAGACAAAGGCAGAGAAAAATGATGAAAGAGCTAAGCTAAGAGAGATGATGAATGAGACACAGAAGGACACCCAGACATTGAGAGAGATGACGAAGGAGATGGAGAAATAGAGAGATGATGAAGGAGACAGAGATGGACAGAGACAAACATAGAATAAAAGAAACAGAGAGCAATGATGGAGACAGTGATGCTGAGGTTATGAAGGAGGCAGAGAGATAAAGAGAGGTGCCAAAGAATTAAGAGACAGAGTAATTATGGAGCAAGAGAGAAACAATGAAGAAGACAGAGAAAGACAAATGAAATATGAATAGAAATGATGAAGAGACAGAACGAGAGATAATAAAGGACATAATGATGTAAGAGACAAAAGCGGAAAGAGGCAATGATGGAGTCTCTGAAGATTCTGTGGTGCCTCCATTGCAATGACCCAAATAAACAGGAGGCTGGCATGCTGGCTCGATAAGTAGCACCTTCATCTCCCAGCAAGAAGGTTCAAGTTCGACCTCAGATGAAGTAATCTGGGTCCTATCTGTGTGGAGTCTGCATGCCCACCCCGTGTCTGTGTAGGCTGACTCTGGGTTCTCTGGTTTCCTCTCACAGTTCTCTTGGTTAACCGATGTTCTAAACTGCCCTTCATTTGTGAGTGTGTGTACCCTACGATGGATTAGTGCCCCATTCTAGGGTTGTTCCTGGCTTGCGCCCTTGTTGCCGACTAGGCACCTACTTCCATTGACCATGGATTAAGCAGATGATAAAATGGATGCATATATGTAAAAAAAGACATCAGTGTGTAGATATGATCATGAGCCCAAAAATGTGTGAGACAGGGTGGTACTAGTTTTGCTCTCTTGGACTCCCATGGGTTGCTATGGCAACTAACTTTCTATCTGTCCTTTAGTTTGTCTAGATGATAATGGACTGTGGAGCTTGTGGGTCTCTATGGTGTTGGTGTTTTTGTGTTCACTGAGCCAATTCGTATCTCTCAACAGTCATTCAATCAAACATTAATGATATTTAGAAAGATTTTAGACAGTTTGATTTATTATTCTGCTCAGTGTAACAACCCAGTGCTCCTCACGCTCCTCACATTCCTCACACTTCTCACTACGTGTCCCTGCCACACAAATAAATGGGGCTGTTTGAATGTAGAGTGCTGTATTTATCCTCCTGTCTGTGTGGGGATGTTCCAGATCGCGCTTATAGACTCATTTCTCTATGAAAAGAAGGTTAGGGCCCTGCTGTAGTGCACTGACAAATGACTGTGGCAGAACTGGTGTGAAAAACGAGGATCCCTGAAAGATCTGAAACTCCATCTTACTACAAAAATACATTTAAAATGCAGGGCAGAGAGGAAAGAGACGTCACTTGGTGTCTTGCAGACCATCTGTTACCCTAGAGAAGAAATCATCAGAAACAGAGATATAAACACTGGACCAACACTGGACTAACACAATCGCCATAAGCATTAGACATTTAGGTTGATTGTCCTTGACAGCAGATATCAGCTATTAAAGAGTTCTGATCATTTACACTTTGGTATGCATAAACCAGCATTAGGTAACTAGCAATGTTCCAAAGTTTTAAAAGTTCCAGTGTTTCAGGCTTTTAAAATTATGGAAGCTGGGAATAATTTAAGGTTAAACCCTACACTGTAACGCCGTGGACCAAGGAGACGGAGACAAATGCAGCTTGAGTCGAAATCCGGTTTATTAGGAGAAAACGGCAGGCAAAAACAGGGTCAAACAGTTCAGGATCAGAAACCAGGCAAGGCAAAACGAGAACCAGAGGGGCGAGACGAAAGCGGAGTCGAGGCATGGAAAAACACGGTCGATGCACGGTATGTCTAGCGATAACAAACTGATTAGGAGCGCTTAGAAACAAGGTAGGGACCAAGTGACTTAGCAGGGAGGTAGTGATGGAGGTGCGTATAAACAGGGTGAAGTGAAATTAAAACCAGGTGTGTCTAATAAGGTGCAATCAAAACTCGGGTGACGGTGTGGGTGTGATGGGACGGGTTTGGTTGCTGGAACCGCCCGAGGGTGTGACATACACTGCAACTTTTGTCAAGCCAGAACATAGTGGAACTGTGGACTTTCGATATGTGGAAGACTTTCGATATGTTTACTCCCTATACAATTCTAAGATCCCTTTACAGTTTGAATGCATCCAGGATTATGAGAAACTAAAATTAGTTAAACTAATAATGGGCACATATGGTATAAAACTTTTAGTCCTTAAATGTTTATACCCTTAAAAAAATCCTGAAAATACATTCACTGATCGCTTTTTTTTACACACTTCCTTGTACATACCATATAAAATCATTGCAATTACAAACTGTAGTTCATCTCTTTCTCTACATATTATGTTTGTCCCCTTTACTCTGTTCTGCAATGGTCAGGAGCCACGCAGGACCAGCACAGATCAGGTACTATTTGGGTGGTGGGTCATTCTCAGCACTGCTCTGACACTGATGTGTTGGTCGAGTGAAAAACAGTGCTACTGGAGTTTATAAACACTGTGCTCGCTTACTTTGCTCTCTCATAGTAACATCTACAGCATTGTGCCATATTTCTAGCCCTTGTAGATTTACAGTCAGAGACAGCAGCTCATCTGTTATTGCACAGTTTGTGTTAGTCATCCTCTAGTCCTTCATCAGTACTCACCGGATGCTCAATACAGGATGCTGATGGCTCGATATTGGTAGGCATTGTAGGTGTGTAAAAACTTCAGCAGCACGGCTGTGTCTGAGCCACTCGTACCAACAAAACACACACTAACATATCACCACCGCATCAGTGTCAGAGCCATGCTAAGAATGATCCACAGTCCAAATAGTGCCTGACCTGTACTGGTCCTTTGACGTTCCTGACCATTAGAGAAGAGAACAGAGTAAAGGTGACAAACCAAGTATTTAGTGAAACAGATGAACTACTCTCTTGTAATTTTAGAAATACAAAGTGCTTCTATATGGTAAGTGGACCTGATTAAATAGACTGTAGAAACGATAAAATGTACCTACTAAAGTGATCGTTGAAGGTAAATTGACTTTATCATGCCCACATACTGTGTCCTTAGAGATTTCCTTCTTAAATACTACATTGGGCATGTTTCTGTAATGTTTTAAATTTGACTTTGAAACAGCCCACAAGTATTAAAATGATCCTGGATATAATAACTTTTTGTCAACAATTACCTTTGTCATGTATGGACAACACTGGTCTTTTCATACACCTCAGACCCAGCCTCTATGATTTATCAGGTACCTGGGGAACCTAAGAACCTCACCTTACCAGAAACCACAACCCATAATTACTGCTCCATACCTGGCAGACCTCAACATACAAAACAGACCTCCCAAAATATGAACCAGAGTTGTCGATATCCTATATGTCCTCTAAAAACCTGACATTAAGCATTCCAGATTCTGTTCAATTATCAATTGAATTGATTCTGTAAGCCTTGGAAATGCATGTAATGTTTCCATGACTTTAGACACGACTAGATGCTGCTAAATCTGACTTGGTTTTGTCCACATTAGACTTTGAATTTGCCATATCATGGAAATGCTGCTTTTATATCCTATACAGTATTTATACTTAATGTTACCATGTACATTTGTGGTACATCGTGAAAACACTATGTTGCAAGTACAAAATCAGGGGATATTTCATTTTGAATAATCCCTTAATTTTTGTGAGCAGTATATTTGACTTACCAAATATCTATCTGTTTGTGAGTTTGTGTATGTGTATGTGTGTGTGTTTTGCAGACACTCCAGAATGAATCTGGCACCAGTTTATTCATTTTGATCAGAACCACCTGGTGGTGTTTCCTGTGCCAGGCTCCATGGGTGAGCAGTGCACCTCCATCCATTCACCCTTTAATTAAAGTGACCCTGTGTTTATAAGCTCCAGCATCAACAGATGGATTCAGTGTGAGAAAGGGAAGAATAAGCTCAGCACAAATGGCTTAAACTGTGCAAATGTAATTAACCCTTCATTTTGCCCCTCACATTAACTTCACATTTTGAAAATTTACAAAACACGGGGGAACCTAAACTCTTATAAAATACTACAGATGTCCTACAGTTCTAATTGGCCTTAAAGAATTCTATAGCCTATAGATCCTGCATACTTGTAGTTTTTTTTAAGCTGGTGCCCCAGCTGGTCACATAAATGCTTGATTGGTAATAAATCTGGTGACTGAGCAGGCCAAAGAATTGTTGCCTGGTGGAGACATTCCTGGGAAACCCTTGCTGTTTGTTGGTCAGTTGCTGAAAAAAATGGCAGTTGGAAACCCAGCCATTAGATGCAACACGTGGAGATAGGGTGCCCTGTATATATCACTGCTAGGGGTGACAGACTGTCGTATGCAATGGCTTCTCAGATCATTAAACCAGCAGTTAAGGCAGTGTGTCGTTTCACAGCAAAAGCTGTATTGAAGGGCTCACCACAAGGCCTCCGTATTCAAACCCTGTATTTAGCAGTCAATGATCTCTCACTACGATGTACACTACCCAAAAATAGCCTCTGAGAGTCTTTTATAGAGCACCAGGGGAAGCACTTTTACACCCTCTCATGGCAAGACCCAATTTCTAATCCTACCACACCTGTAATCTGCCTGAGACATAGACTTTTGTCAAATGTATATATCAACAGTTAATATAGCTAGTATGTTGTATAACTATTTTTTGTAACAATTCATTATCGTTCTCAAATTTTAACTATAATAGTTAAAATTCATAAGGCACTGTTATAACTTTCAGCACATCTGCAGTTTGCTAAGACAATATAAACTCAGGGATGAAGTCTTGATTTAGCTTGTTAGACATTTTGGAGTGTTTTCTTGATCGAGATAGGGTTTTGGTTTACAACTTGTTGACTTTTGTTTCTGCCTATTTTTGGTCTGCTTATATTGCCTGGAGGTGCTTGTGGGTTGTACCCTGTTATGAACTAAGGACAAGATTTGTAAATAAACCTGTACCTGGTTCCATCTGCTGTGTCATCTGGGTCCAGTGTTTCAATGGACTCCATAAGTACATGTTACATAAATATAAAAAATAATTTGTCATTAAAATGTGCTGCAATGTCTTAAACCATTTCGTCCAGTAAGTTAAGTATAAGACTGCAAACACACTTAAGCTTATTGTGTAGTCTTTTGCACTGTATGAAGCTCTGGAACCACTGAAACCTTCCCATTTTAATATATTTGCGAGTTACATTTCATGAGCCCCAAATCTAATACTTTTGACCTTTTTTGGCTTCCACACAGACAGAGGAATGAGATTTATTTTTACTCCTCTGTTTCTGGGTGACACAGGAAGAGGCAGATGAGGATGAGAGAGGAGGAATAATTGATGAAGGGAGAGGGAAGTTAATTTGTGAACATTACTGCAGCTCACAGATGTGCAGGACGATTTAGAGGTGGGGGAGTGTAACAGGAGGGACTGATAGAGTTCATCTACCCACAGTTCCTAATGACTTAATGACATCGGCTTCCAGGAACGACACGCGAGGGGGGAGAATGGAGTGAAAACTCATTAGTGGTTATTTTGGGAGGTTATTAAGGGGAATTGTTGGAAATGAGGGCACCCCCTCACATCTACTGTATGATACATATGTAAACAGGTTTATAAACTATGTAAAACAAAATTAGAGTAGAAATGAAATATGTAAATAAAAGTAGAAATATTTAATATTATATATAAACATGCTAGCAACCCTGGTAGCTCTGTGGTGGGAGGCATCTCCTGGGAGAGGACCTGGGTTTGAATTCCTATTGATGTTTGCAACATGGAAGTCCCATGGTACCTTTAGAGGGAACTGCGATGGACTGTAGCCCTGTCCAGGGTGTAGATGTCAGATTTATTTACAATGGAGCATTGTTTCAAAGCAGCTTTACAATAATATATTATGAAATGGCAATCCTAGTTTGAGCAAGCCTAAGGCAACACTGGAAAGAAAAAACTCCATGAATTATGTAAGGAAGAAACCTTCCGAGGCAAAAATGGACCCATCCTCTTTGGGTGGCCTAGCTGTTAATTTAAATAATTATTTTTTTATTAACAGTCAGACTAAGTAAATAGTAACAGATAAATTAAACTATGTAAAAAAATAGTTAGTCTGTGAGTCCTTGAAGGCACGTTGTCCTGTGACAAGTGAAGGATGGAGAGAGTTACTGCCCTCTGGCTGGGCCTGGGCATGGTGGGGCTGGTTTCTGTTGATGGGAACCAGTAAAGTGATGCTTAAATGGAGGAACATCTTACTGTGTGGGGCTGGAATTGGTACCGGAATATAAGCTCGGAGAGAGAATAGAAAATGTAGTTACTTCTTGATTAAGAGCACAGTGTGGTAACAAAGCATTGCCAAACCGTCCCCTACTTGCCCTGCTGTGAGGGTGCTGCCGGAGGGTGGACACTGACTATGCCTTTGGGATCCAGATTTGCTAAGATTTAATCTGAGCTAGCCTTATTTAATGTCTTGCTGCATGTCTCTAACACTAAAATCTTCTCCGTCAGACTAGCTAGAAGCCTTACACGTATCACAAACAAAATTTACACTAAATAATTATAGCTAAACATGCCACACTCAGTACCAGGAACAGGTGCAGAAGCCATGTTACTGCTAAGATAATTCATTAATTATCTGTACTTACCTTCGGGTGACGTTGTGGGTTGCTGATCGCACAGGCGATTCAGTAGACTTCTTGTCGTAGGTCCTAGTACGCTGTAGCCGGTGGTCCTAATATAATGTCGATCATAGCAAAGATGGAAAGACAGTAGAAAGTCACAGTAAAAAGTCACTGGCACTGCTTTGGGGCTTGGTGATGCAAATCACTTGTGGAAGTGAAGTCCTGTGTAGATTCGCTGATCGTCTCATAGCACTAAGGAAATGTCAGGTTCCAGATTCCAACATCATCCCCAATCTATAACTCTGAGCAGGGCAGTGATAAGAAAGGGTTAAACATGAGGGGCTTTGTGTGATTGTATATGACACTTTTTACTTCTTCCAGTATATTCTGAGTTTGAGTTCTCCCCAACCTTTAGTGAGGAGATATCATGATGTTGTATTCTATATCTGTACTTGCACAAGTTCAGCACCATGGACAGAGGCATAACAAAGACAATATTGCAGTATAGCAGCTGAAAACAGTGCTGTATACTACATACCCACTCAGTTCCAAATATATTGGCACATCTTATATATATGTATATATGTTTATTTAATTAATCTACACTAATAATAATGATGTTAAACATACTTTTTTTACAGTTTACTTTGTTTATTAACTTTCTATACTTGTTGAATCCATAACAGGGCCATGAGGAGCTGAGGTCTTCCTGGTAGCACAGGGAAGAAGGCAGGCCCAGCCCTGGACAGGACACCAATCCATCTTAGGGTACTTGACCAGTGCCAGCTGACCTAATGCATGTCTATAGAATGCGGAAAGAAACCGGAGGGAATGCAAACTCCAGGTTCAGGTATGAAATGGCATTCAGGGTTCCTGTCAGATCCAACCTTCCATTGTGTTGATTCAGCAATCCAGAACTGATCAACAAAGCAGACGCCTGCATAAAACTCTGCTGGGCTCTCAGGTAAGTGGTGGAGCTTAAGAACCAGCAAGGAAATCCATACTGAAGGGTTGGTAAGAGAGGAGTGGGTTGAAGGGCAAGAAAAAGAGGATGAGGAAGATGACATTCAGAGCAACAGTTAGTGCCTATGTGCTGCAAAGAAACTCCTGCCAATCATAATTAGGATATTCAGAGAAAAACACATGTAGATTACCCTCGTATTGCCGCATCATATAGAGAAGGTTGGCGAAGCCACACCTAATTATTCTGCATTTTTATAAAATGAAAAAACGTCCAGTCCGTGGCAGGGTACAACATATATTTAGACAAGACCACAAGAATTCCGTTATTTACATTTACCGTATTTAGCCAACGCCTTTATCCAGAGCGACTTACAAAAGTGCTTTAAGACATCAGTAGCATAATCTGTTCCTGATAATCAATAATCTAAATAAAATACACTTCTGAAACTGTAAAGGTTGTGTTTTTTTTTCTTTAGAGAGCAAGAGAGAAAGAGAAGGGTGAGGGGTTAGTTGAGGTAAGTGTGAAATAAATGGGTCTTCAAACGCAATTTGAAAATAGCCAGAGACTCAGCTGTTTGAACATTAAGGGGAAGTTCATTTCACCACTTAGGAGCCAAAACAGAGAAGAGTCTAGATGAATGACCTGCAGTGGCAGTCGAGCAGTGCTAGACGACCGGAGTGAGCAAGGTGCAGTGTGGGGTGTAATAAGTAGAAGGGTGCAGGCCCATTTTTAACTTTGAAAGCAAGCATCAGTGTTTTAAATCTGATGTGAGCAGCTACAGCTACAGCCAGTGGAGAGAGCGCAGCAGTGATGTTTGACTTGACATTGTCCACAACCAACAACTCCATTAAAAATAATTTTAATGGTAATGCAAAGGCTAAAAAATAAAGGATAGCACAGTCTTCATCATGTTCTCCAATGCTGTATCAAGTCAAATTCCAATCCAACAGTGATAGATTGAAAGAGATGTGCTTCCAGTATGTGCAAGTAACATTTATGAACCGATATGTAATCTATAGTCTAAAATGTTCCTTATAGAGCCAAAGCACTATTGTATGTGCAGTAAAATTACATTTCTTCTTCCAGAGAGTGTTTAAAATGGAGTCTGTGCAGTTACTGCAGGAATTTATCTAAATTGATGTGGCAGGTTTTAACCTTACAAAGAGGAGGAGCCACAACATTACTGGTCACCATGCTGTTATCCATCTCCCTGGCTTGCATAGGGGAAATGTCACTCTCTGTGCTGCAATCAGCCGTCAAGAAGTCAACCTTGTTTTTGGAATGTTTAAAAACAATGTTTCCCAAAAGAAAGAAGGATTTACATATTTTAGTTTTACCTTTTCCTGATTTGGCTTGTTTTGCACATGGTTAAATTTCACAGTACGTGTTTTCCTGGGATGTCAAATTTCATAGTACAATTGTAAACTTGGTTGATTATGAACTGACCTAAATTATTTCACAGTTCTAATATGGATTTTGATGGCCAAATTGGCCACTTCCTGGTTCTACTGTCAAATTTCACAGTTCAGGTTTTCCTAGAATGCTCCATTGTAAAAAGTGCTATACAAATAAATTTTACTTTATGTAATTTGATAGATGTAATAAAGTCATAGTAAATGTAAGAAACACTGTGATTTATGTGCATTTTCCATGCAGTCCAAACTTTTTTTTAATTGAAAAACAACACTTATCATGGAATTAAAAATGGACAAAGTCAGTAAATCAGTGTAACACTGATGAATGACACCAAAATAATTCTCTCCTTCCCTCCCTCAGACACCGATGTCTCTGCCAAGATCTCAGCGGTTATAGCTGACATGTCATCATGGATGGCGGATCAGCACATTAAGCTAAATCCTGGCAAGACAGAAGTATTACTCTTTTCAGTATTGACTCTTGCTCCCACCAAGACCTTGTCCTCTCAATCAACAATGCTTGGATCTCGTTCTAGCTCGTAGCACGCAACCTGGTGGTGACTATGGGCAACCAGTTGTCCCTTTCTTCCCACATTGCTAACTGAAGACTGGACTACTGCAACTCGCACTTAGAGTGTTTACATCTGAGCACTATCTGATCCTTACCACTGATCCAGAATTCATCTGCAAGACTTGTGTTCAATGTTCCCAAGTTTACCACTGCTCTGCTCTCTCTCTGGCACCCTGTAGCTCCTCGTATCAGATTTAAAACACTGATGATTACTTACAAAGCTAAAAATGGGCCTGCACCCTTCTACCTTGCAGCATTTATCATACCCTGCACTTCACCTTGCTCACTTTGGTCTTCTAACACCCTCACAGGGGACGAGGAAGGCATTCATCTAGACTTTTCTCTGTTTTGGCACCTAAGTGGTGAACTGAACTCTTAATGTTTGAACAGCTGAGTCCCTGGCTATCTTCAAATGTCCCATTTATTCAGCACTTACCTCGACTAACCCCCGACCCGATTATTAGGAATAGGTTATGTTACTGATGTCTTAAAGCACTTTTGCAAGATGCTCTGGATAATGGCGTGTACTGAACACTGTAAATGTAAATGTAAAATTAATATTGTGTGTTCATCTCTACACAGTAACAACAAAACTTGCCTTTCATTATTTGAAAGAACATGTCAGGTGTATATAAAAGGAAAGTGTGTTTCCCATCATAAGTCAGGGAAAATCCTTAAAAAAATCTATTCACAGAAAAAATATATCCACATGTCCTTTTTTAAGTTTGGTTTATGGTTTGTAATGTTTTGGGGACATTTTTTCTCCAAAGGCCCTGGAAACCTCGTTAGGGTACATGGCATCATAACCAACTGATTTCAAATCTAAACCTGTCTGCCTCTGCCAAAAAACTAAAAATGACAGGATTTTCCAGCTGGGCAATGTTCAATATATGTCCAAATCAATACAAAATTGGTTTCCTGATTATAAAACCAAGCTTCTGCCATTGTTCCCTGATTTTAATTTTATAAGAAAACGTGTGGGATAAGTTAAAGAGGAGAGTTCAAAAGACAGGACATTGAATCCGGAACAATATGGAAAGTTCTATAAAGATAAATGGTCTCAAATCCCCTGCACTTTTCTCCAACATTATTGTAATATGGGAAGAAAATTTGTTCATCAAATTCATTGTAGGAAGTATTAAATGCAAAGGTGCCAATAGCTATAGCACATGTGATGAACAGAACCCATCGGGATGCTGTATGTTTCTTCACAGACTAAATTTGTAAGTAAAATATTTGATTTTTTTGCATGACATTTGCAAAAACATGAATTCCCCTCACTCATCTTTACCTTTTTTGTTTATACTACTGCCATTACTCTTGATCATACTTCAACCTATTGGATGTACAGTGCTCACAAAAAGTTGGAATATTGTATTGGAGATATTACATTTTAAATTAACGTCTAATTTCTGTAAGCAGTATATATTAAAACAAAATTTTCATATATATATATATATATATTGATGTTTCAGTCAGAGGATTCTATCATTGTATTTTTGGCTCTTGTATGTTCACTTAGCTTTCATAACATTTAGAAAGATTTGAAATTTACATTATGGATCATATTTACATCAAACAGTCTGTATCTCCCCATGCTATTATGACATTTCATATGTGATTGATAGTCCTCCTTAAATATTTAATGAATGCCCTGGAAGGCGACGTTGAGCCTCTTTGTCTGCGAGGATTTTATGCTAATGCCGCTAATATCCTTACTCACCAACTCTGCAGGTGAAATCTCATTTATCAGTACGTGTCTCTACAATTCAGCTGCTGTGCATGCAAATTGTCCTGCTGAAGGAAATAGAAAGTCCCAAAGAGGTTTTTATTGTTTGCTTAAATCAGTTTTCATAGCATATTTTATGCTACAGTTGGGGGTGGGGGATCATGAACCTGATGTTAAGACAAGAAGAAAGAAAGTAAGTACCTTCAAATGGGGACATATATCAAAAAAACTATTTCTCAAAGATAGATGGGTTGGCACTGGTGGCAGTTTCGGTACTGGACTACTGACCAGAAAGTTAAGGGTTCAAACTGCAACTGACATGCTCCTCTACATCAAGTCCCTTAAACCTAAATTGCTTGGATTGTGCATTGCAATTTAGATCACGCCAGCTGTAATTACAGTAGCAAGCACGCTGTTACGTCATAGTAATCCATAAAGCTCGGTTTACACCATTTATATAATCTAGGTACAATAACATACAATTAAGTCTATTTTATGTCTAACAAACTACAACAGTACATCATGCTCATTTAAATCCTCATTTTCTTAAAAAAGTATTTTTTTACTTAAAAAGTATTTAATAAAAACAAGAATATGTGAAGAACAACAGGCAGCAATAGATGTTTACAAAAAGGTTTAACGTTTAAAGTTTGTTTAACATTAGCTAAAACAAAGCATTATATATTACATCTGCTTATCCTGGTCAGAGTTTCAGAGGAAGAACAATTCAGTGGGCTCAGGACAGGGCAGCAGTCAATCACAAAGTTCTATAAATGTATGTAAATTGTAGTACATGAGGACAGTTTCAATCTTATGACCATAAACAAAAGTTCATTTTTTGACTAGGGGTTGTCTAGGGGTAATGTTGACTTTGCAATTGTTGTTACCAGCCAAATTCAGCGCATTTGTCTGAGGTAACATAAATTATTTATATTTATATATAT
>JAUZST010005208.1:0-15744 GCA_034779995.1 Parotocinclus haroldoi
AAACCAAGACCCATACCGGGCCCCGGACTGGAGCTGTGGATTCCAAACTGAGCCCATAATGTTCCCCATACCGAACCCAAACAGAGGTCCATGAGTCTCATACAGAGCCCCGGACTGGAGCTGTGTATACCCACACTGGACCCATAATGTTCCCCACACCTAACCCAAACAGAGGTCCATGAGTCCCATACAGAGCCCCGGACTGGAGCTGTGTATACCCACACTGAGCCCATAACGATTCCCATATCGAACCCAAACCAAGACCCATACCGGGCCCCGGACTGGAGCTGTGGATTCCAAACTGAGCCCATAATGTTCCCCATACCGAACCTTAACAGAGGCCCACACCGAAGTCCACACTGAGCCCGTAATCCATACATACCGTCCCATCCCAAACCGAGTCCCACCTCGAGTCTCATATTGGAACCCACACAGACTCCCATAAAGAGTCCCACACAAAGTCATTTATACTGCACCCAAGTCCCTACAGACACACATGCAGGGTTAGTCTGAATGAGTTCAGCCCCTTTGGTGTGGTTTGTAATAACCGGTTGTCAGAGGGGTGGTCCTGACCCGCTTACCAAGCAAACCCCAGTGCAGCCGAAACCAAACGCAGAAAGTCTGGGCAGCTCTGACGACGTGGGGGAGTATTTTAAGATCTGTACATATTCGGTTCAGTTTTATCTTCCGTGGCATTTTTAACGACATCCCAGATCCCGAACGAGCGTGTTGAGAGGTTCCGGCTCAAACAGGACTCCCTCAAAAGCGAGAATCGAGCCGTGCTGCGTACGCGACGCCCAGTGGCTGATTCCGAGGCCCAAATTCAGACCATAGTGTGTCCTGACGGGGGCCTGGCAGGCCGTATGCCAGGGGATTCTGCACCTCAGATTTGGGTGACACTGGCACCTTGAAAAATCAGTGACAGTTGTGGAATAAACACTGAAACGTTAAATCTTGGAGCCGCCCTGGTTCTCTGCTTCAAGTCACAAATCTAACATCGCTTCTAATCATGAAACGAGCCCAAAGCCCTCCATGTTGTGCTTGTTGATGTGTGTTATTTCTGTTCCGGGCTCCTCGTGAGCCACCGGCCCTCGGTCCATAACACACTGGGTTTGTTTCAGGCTGTGATTCTTCAGGAGCAGGAAAAACCACAGACCACACATCGACGTGGCACGGTGACCTCAGCTCTATATGCAGCACCGGCCGGGCACTTCCGAACCATTTGCTCCATGGCATCATGGAAACGCTGGCGAAGACGACGGTATACGTCGTGTGTTGGCTCTCCGCAAAACACACGCTGTATTTTTAACCCCGATCTCTCGCCGAACTCGCGCTGCAAACAGCGTCGCTGCAGTTCAGTCCAGCCCAGTCCAGTCCAGATCCGTCTAAGCCCTGCGTCGGCGCGGTAAAAATATCCCAAAAGGCATTTAATAGTTCTTCAGCAGGCCCCTTATCCGGAACCTACGCTGCAAACTGTGGGTGTGAGCGGAACACACCCTGGCCTGGCCTGGCCTGGGCACCCACACACTTCGCTCTCAACTATTTATCATAACGACGTCATGCGTCACGTGACCAAACGTCAGGTATGCAAATAAGAAACGTCGCTTTCTTGTGGAGAGCAAAAGTCCCGAGTTCTGTGCAAAACAAAGCAAAAATTTTATGATTCGCGTATTCGCATGTCCCTATTAACCAACGCTTTTGCAACGTGTACAGTAACTGGCAGCACAGGGTGCAAGGCGGGAAGCCCCAGACAAGGCCCCAGTCCGTCACAGGGCGCGCACACGGACACTTTAGAGACGCAAATCGACCTAAAGGACGGTTTGGGAAAGTATTCTGGAAAAAATAAGCCTGTGCAGATGTGAGGAGACCATGCAAACTCCACGCAGGCACTAGCCAGGTCAGGACTCAAACCCACGTCTCAGGACCTGCGAGGGGACAGCGCTCACCACGGATATTGCAAGTAAGTATAACTACTAAAGAATAATAATAATAAAAAAAAACCTTTATAGCTCCACCCACCACCTATTCTGGATAATTTGACCTTTAGATTTGATCGAATTTAAATGTATTTTATAGTACACCATAGCTTTGTTTATGTACTTATTTATTATTAATAATACTGATAATATTTATAAAATGTATTTAGGGCTCGAATTTTAAAATTAAGTAATTCATTGAATTAATTCAAACGCATACGTGTGTAATTATTATTTAATTCCAGATTTCTACACTAACAGCAGATGAACTATTGCTTATAACACACACACACACACACACACACACACACACACACACACACACACACCTGATCTGCCGTTCCGGATGGACCCCTCTCGAATGGCTCGTGCCCACCGGTGCGCCTCCTCCAGGTTACTCCGTGGGTCCGGACTCTGCATGACCCGGAACCGGCGCTCCACTCTGCGGCGGCTCGGTGGGGAAGTTCTCGCGCAACGGCTCCGTACCGGGTACAAGTACACCGAGAATGAAGCCCCGGGGTCCGTCTCGCCCTCTGTCCCGTGAACGCCGCATCCGATACAGTCGTCCAGATCAAACACCGTGATCGCGCGCCCTCCTGTGAGCCTCTGTACGGTCAGCTCCCGTTCTGTCAGCAGCAGCGCGTACCGGACTTTGGAGTCTCGCGCCGCCGTGAACTCGCCGCGCATGGGAAGCGTTTCCAGTCCCGCGCCTCCTGCCATCTGCTCCTCCACCGCATAGAGCCCGGGCTGCGCGCGTGCTCAGCGTGGACTGGGACTGCTCGCGTGTGGGAAACGCAGATCAACACTACCGGGTGGCTTCGGGCCAAGCAGTAGCGCGACGCCCCCTTGTGACGGAACGTAGACGTTACGGCTAAAGAGAGCCGTGTCATCGTTCCGTGTGATGGAGTGTGTGGAGCTCTCTCTCTCTGTCTCTGTCTCACACACACACACACACACACACAGACACACACACACACACACACACAGCAGGGGGCCCATAACCAGTATTAACCAGCATCGACCACTGACCCCCCTGTAACCGGTTGGTGGACTGCTGTGAGTACATTATGACCACTGCAGCCCACAAGCCTTGGTGCTTAGGACCACGGTCACAACCTGGGGTCCGCACCCCCTCCCAGTATGGCGCCAAACACGACAGTTTGTTTGGGAAAAAGCTTGGGAACCCCGGTTTTAGGAGGTGCGCGTAACATTTTGCCAGTCATTGAGGTGCCCGGGACTTTACTCTTCTACTCTTTACTCTTCTCCCACATCCAGCACATCAGCTAAGAGAACAGACTGTTCGCTTGCACCCTCGGATGACGACGTAACCTCAAAATGCACCAGCTTTGCCCGCGATGCTGCCCGGAGCTTCCGAGCTTCTGGAGCGGTCGCTGTTTAGACGGAAAGTGGTCTGTAAATACGTCAGCCTCATCTTCACCCACCTCCCTCATCTTCCCGGCGGAGCCGAGCGCTGAAGGATCTGTTCCAGACAGCAAGCCAGCCTCAGAGCGCTGCCCCGTCCGTCCAACCACAGACGTGATTAAGGTTGTTCTCATCTCTCCCGGCTGCTAAGGCTCCACATTTTGAGGACGTGAAGCGCTGCACCACGTAGGAATTGCGACATTGTCATTACGATAACCGGACGGGCCGAGGACGCGGTGGATGTGGAATCAGAACCGCAGGACATTACCAAAATATCGAAAAGCATCCTCCGGGCAGGTCGTGCTCGTTCCGGAGAGGCTGCAAATCCTTCTTTCTTTTTTTTGTTTAAACCTGACTTGACTTTACAATCACAAAACGGATCAAAGGTGTCGATCATCTCGTTAGCAGAACAGTCCATTCTCGTCAGCGCGTGGGATGCAGCGTTGGGGTACTTACTCAATAAGCGTCATCCATTTAAAACGGCAGCGGACTTAATGGGATTACTCTACCTGCTGCTTCCTGGAAAACCTAATCCCGTCACTCATTATCTGGCTTTTTTTCTTTTTACAGAAACGCACCTTAACCTGTCCCAAACGCACGGCACAACAATACGAGCCGACGGTACTGACAAAGAGAAAAAAAAGGTTATCTGAAAGAAAACGTAATTCATGATAAAGTCACGCTTTCAGGCTTTCCTGAGGCAGTTGCACAGCCGTGGCCAGCAGGTGTCACTAACTTGCAAACCTTTCAATAATGACTCGAATCCAAATTGTAATCAGCAAAATTGCATCCTTAAACCTAATCCCCAAGCCCAACCCTAACGCCGACCCCGGACCCTGCACCCTGGAATCGAATCCGAACCCCGACCCCTAAACCGACTCGATTTTGTTCAAGTAATTTGATTACCGTAAAGCATAACCACGCACCATTCCACTCAAACACTGCTCTTTTTTTTTTCAACGGAACCTGAGAGACTTTGTGAAATCTGATGACGTTTTAGACCCCTTTAGTTCAAACAAACGCGTCATTCTTAGCTCATGTCAGCAACTCACGTGCTGTCACTGATCAGGTACCCTCTGTGCACACCACGCGGTCATGACGTTTTACGTAAATGCTTATTTATTTATTTAAAAATAAATACGTATACACTACGGAGTGCAGAAATCCAATCTTTAAGGTGGTGTAACTTACAGCGATTGCACGAACACGTAGTTTCCGCTCTCATCCACTAGATGGCGGCTGGTGATCTGAAACGAATCCAGGACTGCGTTTCCTTAAAACACTGCAGCACCGAGAACACGAAATGGTCACGAGAGCGTCACGTTAAACGAGCTCTGTCACAAGCAGGGAGCACGGTTACGGCTTTCACAACATTTGCCGTTTAATGACCGCCCAGAAAGCACCACGCGATCCCATGGAAAGGTTTTTGCACGTGCCAAAATGAGCAAACGAGCAAGTGAGTAAACGATGGCGCACGGCGAGAACTAGCACGATCCCCTAAGTTCGTTCCTTTCGCAGATTGTGTTAGCAGATCCGACTAACACTTGAAGAGGCGAGCAGGATAGTTAATGTAGCCTAGCAACCGTAGCAGGCTCCCTATCCTTGCGTTAGCTTGGACATGACTAGCAAGCTTGCTTAACTTTTAAAAGCCTCTTCTTTACCAGAACATGATAACAACAGCTCGTAAACAGCTCATGGCGGGGTTCTTTTTAAAGAAAAAAATCCCTTTATTAGGGCTGCCGCTTGAATAAAGCGGAGACCAACGCAAATGCGACGCACGAACCCGTAGCAGGCTAGTAAACAACCTCCGTACGCATCGAATCTGCTCTTCAAGTCTCTGCAGTTCGTGTCTTCGTGTAAGAAAACTAAGGCGAGGCTAATTCACCCGGAGCTAATTAAGAGCGCTTCGGAAGCGGCCATGCCTCAGAAGGCTTCAGCTAGCACCGAGGACACATTCAGCACGCTAGATTAGCCTCTCCTGTTTGCCCCTGCTTCAACTCTTCTGCACTCGGTTTCTTATCTCCTGCTATCGTGGTCTGTTTTGGGTTTTTTCTTAGCAGGTCTGGTCAGTTTGCTTTCTCTCCCTGAGGCCGCAGCTGGGAGCTCACTGTTTTAGGTGTTAAAACGGACCCCTTAATGCACTTACCCTGGCCTGGCTGGCCTTTCGAAGTCATGCGGATAAAAAAAAAAAAACAGTCGAATTGTACGCTTGTTCCCCAGAACTCTGACAAACGTTTCATATATCTAATATTATATATTATTATTATAATATCCCGGGTCCTCCCAAGGTTTCTGCCTTCTACCGTATATCCAGGGGGTTTTCCCTTGCCACTGGCCTTTTAGGATCATGTAACATTGTAAAGCTGCTCCGAGACGACGCTCCGTTGTAAAAAAAAAGCGCTACAGCGCTATAACTTTGACGTTTCCTTGTCCACAAAGGCATACTTTTAAGGTTTTAAGGGCTTACAAACGTCTGATTTGCTGATAAACAAACAACCAAACAAAGAGGTCAATGAACGAACGAACGAACGAACGAACAAATGAATGAATGAATGTGTGACGGCGAAAAAAAGAGCAGCTTGAACACACGACTCGCTGGTTCGAGGGGGTTAAACTGTGCAAGTCATTGGTTATAAACACATAAAACCTTGAAAGCTGCTCTCTGTCTTGGCTGTACCTGCACCCTGGGTTACGGCTCAAACAAATCCAGCTGTAGTCCTGTAACTCGACGGGGTAATTAAAAAAAAAAAAAAAAGCACCAAAAATTCACCGTTCGAACTGAACAAACGTCTGGGTTTGAAACGTAACTTGACCAAGAGTGTGGGTGCTGTCCTGCTGCACGCATGATTAGAGCATGCTCAGCGCCGTTTGTTCTCCCTCGTCCTCTCGCTGTGCCATTACTGCCTTGCTTTTCGCCCGTCATTGAATTAGCCGAGCTCTCTGCAGGGCCTTGGGCTGCATGAGGAAGGCAGCGTCGCTAATGACCGGGCCTCACACAAACAAGGCTTTCATAATGACACTCGAGCACGGACTCCCTCAGAAAGCTCAGAACAGGATCTCTCTCCGCCACTTCAGACGTTTCACTCTCCATCTGGCCGAGTGCCCGAGCGGCGAGCTCCGCGTTTCCCGAAAGCCGCCAGGAGAACTCAGCTTTAAGCTTGCTTTTAAAAAAAAAAATGTTTTATTTTAATCTCGGCACGCAATCGAACTCAGAACTCTAATGCATGGCGCAAAGTGCTCCCGCTTCTAACGTCCGATGCTAATTGGTTCCCGGCGCCGCCGGTGGACCCTCGTCGGTCCCAGATGGAATAAACGAACAAACAGAATCAATTGCCATGGAGATGGGGTAACACATATCAGGCCGTTTGTCTGTTTAATCAGGCGTCGCCTCATCGGCCGCACTGCGAGAGGCACCAGAGCAGCTCTGGACGGGGTCCAAGGCTCGAAATCCCCCGGTCAGACGGCGGCCTGTCTGTTTACGCTTAAATATTGTAAATTATATTTTCGGAACGCCTCCGTAAAGGCAGGTCTATCAGTAAATCCCAGCTGGGTGTTGACAAAGGCTCTGGCTTCAGAATAATGGCGTCATGTGGATGGATCAAAGCGAAAAGGGTCTTTTGAGTTGGATTTAGTGGGATTTTAGCGATCAGGTTAATGGAATGGGCCAAAGTAGGACAGAACGGAGGCCTCAAATAATTGATGAGACAAAGCGGGAACCGCGCACAGTAGGTATACGCAACATGACGCGCAAGCACGTACAGAAGGTTTCCAGACGGCGGTAGAAAGATCTTTAAAGGCAGCTGTGACGAGTTTCAGGACCGAACGCTCCCAGGCTCGGGGATTTTTGACAGAGGGTCTGGTAATAATCATGTCATCAGGCTCCTGTCTCCAGGCCTTCCCCGGAGAATCGCACAGAACACGAGACACTTTATTACGGGAGACAAAAGTTGGACAGGCTCTAAATTCAGCCGTGCCCTAAAGTCATCATTTATTCAAAGTGGAGCGCAGCCTAATGTCAGATCACAGCCTAAATCTGAGCAGGTCTTGAAACTGGACGTGAAGGCGGTGAAGTCGCCTGTCCTGTAAAGATGGCTCAGTACAAAACTTGCCCATGTCCTGAAGTGGCCCGTGGCATAACCAGGAAATAAAAGGGAACAGAAGGTAAGAATCGAGCGCGTACATCATTCCTGCAGGTACGTGCCACGCCCAGTCCTCCTTCTGGAGACGTTATTCAGTCATCGGGACACTTTAAGTAAACAGCGAGCATCCTTTATTTGTCCCAGCCCCTCTTAAATGCCGTCTTCTGCCAGCTGCAGGCTTTATCCAGAATTTGGGTGAGCCTGGCAGCATCCGCTTTCCCTTCCTGACCCGCTCACAGCCTGATGCTGCCGCCGCCGTGCTTCGCAGCCGGTGCTGTACGATGTATTTTGAGTGGTGTGCTGGGCCAAAACGTACCACAGACCGAACAAGTTTAGCTTACCAAGGCCTACAAAAGTCGGCACGGGCCTCTTGGCGGGCGAGCAACATGAAAACTGGCCGTTTGAGTTTAATCCTCGAAGGATTTGTGCGGAGAACCTGATCTCCTCCTCAACTTCCTATCAGTCAACAAAACAAAACGAGTTTGGATCGAACAGTTATTTAAGATGTTGCGGTGGGTCGTGGTCTGTTTAGGCTGTTTAGGTACAAAGGAGTACTACTTACAATAGGACGGATGTTGGCTTACAAACTCGTTATAGGTGCGATTCAGGCAGTCTACAGAATGCTTTAAATCCCGATCAGGGATCTCAAATTAAAATGCCCGATTCAAAGCAGCACTCGGTTAAACGACAAGAGCTCCTCGAGCGTTTTTCCGTCCTGAGCTTCAAGCCCCGCTCACGTTTCCCTGCTCTAAACACACCTGGGGTAATTAAGAAGCGCTTCGTTAGTCCGAACTGATGCATGGTGCAAGGCCTGCTCAAAAAAGCTGGGCTGTAAATAGAGTTAAAATGAAATAAAACGAGATTAGATTTAGAAAAAAAAAAAAACAAACCATGGTTGAAATCGACTGCAAGAGCTGTTATTAAAGTATGCTATTAAAGTTTACACGGAGGCGTTTGAACCTCATAAGGCACTGCATTTTTTGAACACCAGAGGGCGCCGCCATGCGTCACGTATGTAAAACTAATGTCGAATCGTTTTTGCTTGAATTGTCATACGGTTGACGTGCGCCTGCTTTGGAATGGCTCAGGAACGCGGAAAATAAAAAAATCACGACATGGCGACGCCGCAACGGAGCGTTTCGTTTACAGTCTTAAACCTTTTGGTTTCTTTTAACTGCAGGGGAAAAATATTTGGTTCTAAAAATTGTGAACCTGCACCCCTAATGCCAACGACGGTTCCCCATCTTGCTGAATAATCCTAAATGAAGATGCGTACTCACTCCCTTAACATGGCTGCGGATGCCATGCAAAGCTAGGATTCGGGCATTGGGGTGGCACAGCGCTCAGGGTCTACGGTCTGTATGCCAGGCGCTGGCGCCACCGTCGGCCGTCCGAGTGGCTCTTATCATAAAATTCCGCAGGCGTGGCATGTTCAGGGCCGATCCTTAACCCCGGGCACTCCCTTGGGACGGCGGCTTTTTGGCAAATTGGCGTGCCCGTGCCTCGAATTGTTAATCTTAAAATACTTCTGTGGCAACGTATTCCTCTGCCGTCTAAGGGCAAACTGAAGGCGGTCAAAAGCCAACGTTTGGGACTGTTTTGGTCAACGACCTGTTTCCAGACAGGCTCGCCCATCCCGTGGGCGTGAGCGCGGCACGGTACCCGCACTGGCGTCGATCTCGCAGAGAAGTCGGGGTGTTTGCACTAGCAGCACGAGCCTCGGGCTGAGGGTACACCTGTTCCCGTCGCACGCACACCGCATGCCAGAGCTCACACGTCACCATGGCAACTCGACAGACCAGGAGAGAGACGTATCCGTCTCCAGCTCGCCCGCCCGCCTGCCTGCCTTCCTGCCTGCCTTCCTGCCTGCCTGCCTGTCTGTCTCCTCGTCTCCTCATGCACGGACTCAGAAGAAATCAACATGCAGCCGGCATTCGCAGAAACCGCCCCGTTACACCAAATATGTGCTTTTTCTTTTCCATCCTCGGCTGCAGGATTTCAGAGCAGAAGACACTTGCCTTTCTCTCAGCACCTCACGTCGCCTAACGGGAAGGGCAGAGCTACATGTTGGCCCGTGCACCTTCGTATCTGTCTTGGCGTGCAAAAGAAGTGACGTTTTACACAAGCACGACACTTTGTGTGCCTCTTTAAGATGACTGACGTCCTGCAGGGGCCTTAGGGAACATTTCAGGGGCCTTAGGGAACATTTCAGGGGCCTTAGGGAACATTTCAGGGGCCTTAGGGAACATTTCAGACAGTCCCTAAGCAGCTTGGAATGATCACAGAAATATCATAACCTTGACTAAAACTACTAGCGTGTGCTTTCCTTTAATGGTCATCTGACACGGGGGCACCCCTGGTCCACGCACCCACTGGCAAAGACGCCCAGGAACCTGATTGGGGTCCGGGAACATCTGTCACATCTGTCTTCGGGTCAAATATACAAACCAGGTTTGAATCCCACCTCTGGTGAGGTGAGGTCTCAGGACTGCATAAGGAAGGAGCTTATTTTAAGTTTATATGCAGACCATCTAGGAGGTTTTGCCCGAAAAGGCCGAGCCTTCTTGCTTCTTTCGGTCCCGTTGTGGCCGGTAACGTCCGGATAGCGTCCTGTGAAGCGAAGCGAAGCCGGGCAGCAGTTTAGATACTTTATTACGAACGACACCGTTAATAAGAGCACAACGGGAACGCTTTTAGTACAGCACAGCACCCCTCTGTACAACAGAGCGACTCTCACCTTTGTAAAAGAAAGGAAAACAATGCTGCGTTTCCAGAACAAACCTGGACAGTCGCGTGACCGTCGCCAAATGTCCGGCCGGAAGCTCACAAGAGGCTCATGATTTCTTTTTAACGCCTCAGACCGAAGGGAAGGAAGAAAACGAACGGATTAAGAACTAAGGAACTGAAGGAACCTTGAAAAGAAAGCGAAAGCGGCAAAAAGGTAAACAAATAATGGATGTGAAAAAGGAATAATAATAGTAATAACTATTTATAGCTATTTATTACTATTATTATTATTAAATAACTATTTATATAATAGAGAGAGAGAGAAAAAACAAAGGATAAGGGAGCGAAAGAATTTTGAATTCATTAAAGACATTACATGAAAGGCAGAAAAGAAGGAAAGAAGTGAAATTTGAGGGGGAGAATCTAAAGCAAAAAGAATAAGAGCGTATCAAAAAATATTAAAATAATAATAATAATAATAGGGCGGCACGGGGGCTCGGTGGGTAGCACAGCTGCCTCAAGGCGAGAAGGTCCCGGTTCGATCCCAGGGCGGGGCGGCCTGAGTCCTTTCTGTGTGGAGTCTGCACGTCCTCCCCGTGTCTGCGTGGGTTTACTCCGGGTACTCCGGTTTCCTCCCACAGTCCAAAGCAATGCGTGTTAGGTTAATTGGTGCCTCTAAAGTGGCCCTTATTGTGTGACTGTGTGTGTGTGTGTGTGTGTGTGTGTGTGTGTGTGTGGTGTTCCTGCCCAGAGTTGTTGGACGGAAACAAGACTTAATGTGCATTGTTTTTGTGGCTGTATTTAGTAATTTTGTATCCTGAGCCCAGTCTGAGGTCCTGGGTTCAATCCCAGATGGAGCCGGAAGCTCGAAGGTCGTACGACCTGTGCCAGATCTGTTACGACCGGGCCAGCGGGAGCAGCCGAAAGGTGATCGTCATCTGGTTCCGGCTTCTGGTTTCAGAACAGGTTCTGTCGTCCGTACGGGAAGACGCCGTCACTCGCCTGTCGGCCCTCTGCCTTTCTGCACGTACGCCATGTCCTTCTCATAAACCTCCTCCTGAAGCCTGGGCGAACAGAAGGGTGGGGGTAAGGGAACGAGGGGAGGGGTGGGATGGGGTGGGGTGGGAGGGGAGAAATGATGTAAGTCGGGTCGGATTAATAAGACGGAGCGACGTTACGGAGGACGATGAAGGGGTTCCTCCATCAGCCCCCGGCTAGAAGACTGCGCCATTGTTATGGCTTTATCAGCCTGCTTTCTCATTTCTGAAGGTCTGCCACACACACGCGCACGCACACACACACACACACACACGCACACGCACACGCACACAGAGAGGAAATGGAAATTCTCGGATGTTTATAATTTTGCATAATCCGCTTGCATTTTACGGGCTGATGCACTGATCTGATCAGTCAGATCATTATGCTGGAGGTCGCCTCCAACTCGCTTATCTTATGTAACACACACACACACACACACACGCGCACACACACACACACACGCACACACACTAAAGTTAAAATTTGGATTTCATGATGCAGACACACTGTTCGAATCAGATGGATCTAACCTGCGGGCTTTGCACGATTTTTGAAAAACAGAAATATTTAAATAATATCGGAATATTTAAATAGTTTGATAGACACTCGTTTAAAAGCACAAGCTCTCTGACAGTGACGACCAGTGGCCACTTGCACAAGTTTAAGTTTAATTTAAGTTTGTTAACGCAGCGTAAGCCGTGCTAGAGCTACAGCGTGACAGAGGATTTCTGGAACCAGAACCCCAAGAGTTAACTCCATAAAGGAAGTGAAATTCGGTAAGAACCTCAGCTGTTGGACCCCGGAGCAAAGAACTCGAAACTCAACTGTTAGTCAGTGATGCATAGAGGAAGCTGGTAAGCCGGTGAGCGTAAGCACGGAGGAGATATAAAACATGAGAATAAGAACGAGCGAGCAAGACTGAAAGAAAGGGGAGAGGAAACAAAGGCGAAAAAAGAAAAGCAAGAAAGAGGGAAAAGGTAGGAAATAAAGGAGAAAATGGAGAAGAACGCAAGTAGGGAGCAAGTAATAACTCGCTAAATAACAATAAATAAACAAAGAAGGCGTGTGGGGTAAAACTTAGGAAGAAAAAGAACGTTTGAGGGAAAACAAAAACAAAAAACAAAACAAACAAAAAAAACGTGAAGACCAAATGGAAGGACGAAGGCGAGGAAGACAAATGTTTTGGATAGAGTGATGTTAAAGTGAGCAAGAGCGAAGAATAAACAAAGGATGAACGTTAAAACGAGAGAAAAAAAGAAAGAAAGTGACATGTGAGGGGGGTAAGAGAAAAGAAGGAGTCTAAGAGAGGGCATCCAAAAATATTCGAAAATAGGAAGAAAGGAAAAAAGAGAAGGAAGAACGAAATTAAGAAGGAGAACGTGGGCGATGAAAAGAAGAAAAATGAAGGAGAATTGAGAGAATGGAAGAAGAAATAAGACCAAAAAAGGTCAGATGATGAAAAACGGAGGAGAATTTAAGGAGCGAAAGGAGAAAGAAAGAGCAATATAATGCCGGAAAAAAGAACGGAAGAAGCAATAAAAAAAGGGCATAAGGAAGTAAAGGAAGGAGAAAGCGAGGAAGCAAGAAAAAAAAAGGCAAAACAAAGAGAAGCAAAGAGACGAAAGCCATGGAAACATGGAGTACAGATAAAACAACGAAGGAGAAAATAAGGAACAAAACAAAGAAGGAAAGAAAGAAAAGAAAGGTCGTTTGTATGAATTCAAAGCAAACAGAAATGAGATTTCAAAAACTATAAATAAAAATACGAGACACAGTCCAAGACAAAAGGAAAGAAAATGACGTGTCATGAAATGACAAGAGGAAAGAAGGAGTCTAACAGAGGGCTTCCAAAAAGAAAAAAATAGAAGGAAGAGCGAAATTAAGAAGGAGAACGTGGGCGATGAAAAGAGAGGAAAAGAAGAAAAATGAAGGAGAATTTGAGGAACGAAAGAAAGAAAAAAAAAAGAGGACAAAATGGGTGAAAGACAGAAAGACCAATATAATGCAGGAAGAAAGAAGCGACAGAGCGAGAAAAAAGGAAGGAGAAAGTAAGGAAACACAAGAGAAGAAATCCACGATGGAAACATGAGGAAACAAAATAAAGAAATTCCGAACAAAACGGGCAAAAGAAAGAAAGAAAAGAAAGCTTTTTTTTCTGGTATAATAAATGTCGAAAAATAGAAATAAACAAAACGGTTGAAAATAAGCAAAGATATAAGAAATAACCAAACAAAACAAAACCATGGGAGAAAAAAAAACGTCGACAGTGTTTCCGTATAATGTATATATTTCCATCTTTTTGTTTCTTTTTGTTCTTTTCGAGTTTCCCCGTTAGTGAATCGTGCTGCTGAATGATGTTTGATATGTAATAAATCATGCTATTGTTCCTCTAAAATGCAGCAGCGACTCCAGAGCTCCGTTTGGGTGAGATAATAAGATCAGAGCAGGAAGTTCTGCAGGATCGTCACAGGATCATCTCGTTTATAATCGATTTCTCCACAGACACAAATCCCAAAGTCCCCCAGTCCTCCTGCTGCACAGGATCCGTTGTCTGGAGTTCCTAACGTCACGTCTCGGAGGATGCTGGTCGATGTGGCCTGGTCCCAGAGGTCCTGGATCTTGCTCCAGAGTCCATTCATGGTTCTTTACACCGCTCCGGCTGAATCTCAGGCTTGGACCGGCCTCGCTTTGAGAGCCTGTTCATGTTTTCAGGGTCTTGGTAACCCAAGAACTAACTGTCGCGTCTGAATACTTTTGGCCGTTGGGTCTGAATATGCGTGATTGTGAGGTACATTTTACATAGAGGAAGTAAGAGAGAGAAATAAAAACGTAAGTAAGTAAGGGAGAAGGGAGAAAGCTGTGACAAAGTAAAATGGAATAAAGAGAAAGGGCGAGAGGATGATGGGGAAAAAAAAGTAAAGATATGAAAATATAGACGTGTGGAGGAAGGTAAGCAAGAAAAAGAAAGAACAAAAGAAAGACGAGCAGGCAATAAATAAAAAAGGACAAATATACTAGATATAAAGAAATAAAAATAAAGAAAGAAAAGTTTGCTGTGATCTGGTATAAGAACAGGTGCATAAAAAAGGTCAAATTTATTAAAAAAAGTAAAAGACAAAAACACAAAGAGAGAGAGAGAGAGAGAGAGAAAAGGGAAGGAAAGAGAGAAAGAAGGAAAAGAAAAAAGAAAGAAAGAAAAGAGAGAAAAGAAAAATATAGAGACAAATGAATAAAGAAAGAAAGAAAAAAGAGATAAATGAAGAAAAATAGAAAAAAAGAAAGGAGGAACAAAAGAAAAAAGAGAGAAAGAAAGAAATAAAGAAAGAGAAAAAAAGAAATACATAAAAAAACAAAAAAAGAGAAAGAGAGAAAGAAAGAAAGAAAGAGAGAGAGAGAGAGAGAAAGAGAGAGAAAGAGAAAGAGAGAGAAAGAGAGAAAGAGAAAAAGAGAGAGTGTGAGAGAGAAAGAGAGAGAGAAAGAGAGAAAGAACGAAAGAAAGAACGAAAGAAAGAAAGAAAGAGAGAAAGAGAGAAAGAAAGAAAGAAAGAAAGAAAGAGAGAAAGAAAGAAAGAATGAAAGAAAAGAAAGAAGGAAAGAAAAGAAAGAAAGAAAGAAAGAAAGAGAGAAAGAGAGAAAGAAAGAAAGAATGAAAGAAAGAAAGACATTATCGTAAAGAAGGAAATAAAGGCATAGACAAACAGTCACAACAAATACAGTCCCTGTTTAGAAATAAAGACAAATTGTAAAAAGTCAGGATTTTTTGAAAACCCACACATTAAACGATCAGTGCAGGTGGTGACAGCTAATTCTTAAAATAAAAAATCACATCTCTTTTTTTGCTACAGTAAATTTATTCCCGGTGTGAACACAAGGTCATGTCACTGCCGATGTGCTTGATGGATGAGGGGTAAAAGTGTTGTGCCTCGAAATCTGAACTGTAATTTTGGGTCACAGGGTGGAGGGGCACCATGAGAACGGTCAAATGAGGTGAGGAGACGTGATGAAGCTTCAGGCCTGTGGTAATGAACGTGACCTCAGTGAGGGTGAAGGTGAAGCGCATCAAACGCTGATCATTAAATCTCCAGCTATTAAACCATAACAGCTTTTGGCTGTTTTGTAGTTTTATAGTCAGTGTGATTAAGAATTTTATTATTAAAATTAATTATAAATTATTAAATTATATTACAGTATGATCGTTATTAAAGGTCTAATTGTAACAGGTACAGTAAAAATGAATGAATGAATGAACTTCATTGTCATGACACGTACTTATACACTAGCATAACAAAACTGAAATGAAACGCTCTCTCACACTCTCTCTCTCTCTCTCTCTCTCTCTCTCTCTCTCTCTGTCTCTCTCTGTCTCTCTCTGTCTCTCTCTCTCTCTCTTTCTCTCTCTCTCTCTCTCTCTCTCTCTCTCTCTCTCTCTCTCTCTCTCT